>JASANB010006172.1:0-38518 GCA_030248155.1 Sabatieria punctata | reverse complement strand
ATGACCACCACGATGAAACCATGCATAAAAATAGTGTGGTGTGAATAGGGGCAATACTGAGTTTTTCACTTTATGTCCCACCCCATTTGTTAATATTCCCCTGGGATGCTAAATGGATCAGTGCCCTTTTAAATATCCCATCGGTTATTAATTGGTAGCAATATTTCTAAAAAATAGTAATGAGTTTTAAGCTGACATTTCATCATAAAGTTTTGGCAAAACACATGCCTAAATTAAATCAAATTAAAATTCTGAAAATATCCTTACTGTACTTTTAGAGTTTACAGTGCTATTATGGTGATAAACACGAACGAAACCGTGTGAATTAGAAAAATCACTGTATTGGATTTTGCTTTGTCAGCTGAGAATAGGACAAAAAGTTTGTACCGTTTAATTAATATTCCTGTGACGCTAATTGGCTACAATATTTTCAATGTACTATGTACATAACCGCCAACAAGAAACGTTGCAAACGGAGTGCAAAAACGAAACGTGCCATTGCTCGTTACCTGAAGTAATGAATCAATCGTACATTGTATACGTATATCTGGGATATTCATAAGAAATGAAACACGTGCAAAAATCATGTAATGGAATTTTTGTCCCTTTTCAGACAACCTCCCCATCGCCCGCAATAATTTCCTAACCCCACTCCCCTAATAATTAGGCTACCCCCAAAATTTCAAATTATTGAAGAGTTAAAGCCGAAATTTTTGCGTTCAATTTTATGTAAAATGACATTTTTATTAAAATACCATCTGTATACAGTAAAAATTGATAATTGAAGCGTTCAGACGAAGAAATGCCTCAGTCCACTTTTTGAAAAAATTGAGTTCTACTCGGCAGCACAATCCCCTAACTATAGACATGTTAAATACAAATTAGTTAATCTGAAAACATTCTATGTCATAAGTTACACCAACGCAATTTTTTAACAGTGCTCGAAATTCAGTTGAAGAAAAGCCTAAGTCCAAGTCAAGAGCCTCAATATTTCACACTTAAAATTAAAACTTTGGCCTAGAAAGCTGAAAGTCGATACACTAATACATAGTATAGACAAGTTCTCAAACCCATGAAAAGGAATCCCAGATTTGATGCTTCAATTCGAGGCTACAGTAATCGATCTGATTAACTATTGGATCAAAAATTCGAATTTGATTTTCTGGCTTACTAATCAGAATTTTCACTTGAAAATCGGGGGTTTTAGAGTACTTTTTGACTACTTTAAGAAGCATCGGTTGAATTGCGTTTTTGAAGAAAAAAAAATTTTTTGACCCCTTTCAGCCCCAATAGCTTATCTGTAACCCCAAAATCTATGCTCTATATTTCAGATTATTGTAGCGCTATCCTTAACGTACAGATTGGTGGCAATAACGCTAGCGTACACCTACAAGTTCTGGAGTAAATTAGCTAACGCCTGAAAATCACTAATTTTTCCATCATTTACTAAGGTTGATAAAATTTTGAAATCAAATTTCTCATTCAATTATCATTGTTTAGACTTAAAAATCGGGGGCTTTAGAGTACTGATAGACTAGTTCAAGAAATTTTGATTGAATGCCGCTTTTGAAGACTAAAATGGGCCTTGGGCCACCTTTTGGCTCATTATTCTGGAATCTCTCAACGTTGGTTTTACATTTCAGATTACTGTAGCTCTATTTTTATGCTGCAGATTGATGGCAAGATTGCTAGTCCACTACCCGGAGTTCTGGAAGGAAATCAAGCCTAGTAGTTATACTGCTCTCTTACTCTTTACTGATCTTTTTTTAAATTTGTGAATATGGACTTAGGCTGTTTTATGGTTTAGACCTTAAAACAGCCTAAGTCCACAATCACAAATTTTTAAAAATATGCTAAACAGGAAACATGTGGTGGCCCAAACTCAGGTGCAGAGTAGCACTGGTATGGGCCTCTTTTGGCATAATACACTTTAGGCCATAGCATTTTGCACAATTTATTTCAGGCTGTTCGAAAACTTTGAACGCGTTTTTCTCGTTTCATCTATTTATGGACTGAGGCATTTCTTCGTCTGAACGCTTCAATTTTCTTAGTTTCTTTATTGATTAACTACAACTACGTACATGTAACGTATAGTTATAGTTTTACATAGAAGCCATCATTGGGTGGGTTTTTGTTAAAGATGAAACCAAAGTTTCATTGGGAATTTTAGACCTGCTGCCATATCAATTGACTGATTAACAATAGTCATAAAACAGACTTCGTGCGGGACCTGAAAAGTCAGGAAGTCATGGAAAAGTCAGGGAATTTGGTGTCCAGTTAAGGAAAAAATTTGATAGCAGTAGAATCATCTCTTGCTCAAAGAGGCCTAGCAGAGCTTTACACACCCCCATTTTGAAAACTGGACTTCTGACTTTCTACAACTACTACAGCTTGAAATTTTACCCTCAGAATGCCGTTTAAATGCGTTTTTCAGAGCAAATTTTTAAAAACTTCTTACCTTTGTTAGAATGTTCTCACACTGTTTGGTGAGAGAAATTTGACTTTGCTCAGCGAAAGGTCAGGGAGTTTTGCTCTGAAAAAGCCGCACGAATCCTGTAAAAGATCGAGTCGATAAGTGCTACACCCTTATAAACTCGTAATAAGATGTCAAAGCAAAGGTCGCTGTTGCAATTAATCATTTGAAAAATTGGAAAGCCCTGACTTAAACGGTAGCTACCTTCTCTAATCAAATCATTCATCTATTGATTTGCAGCATTGAGTGGTACATTATTCCCTTATAAATTCTTGCTATAACTGAGACTGCGTATCGAAAACTTTGTTAAGAATAGGGCACAAGAGAAGAACAGTAGGGCATCGATCAAGTATTCAAGGCGCAACCGGGGCATGTCTGCAGACTTTCGTGCAACAACAGATCACAGTCGATGCAGTACTTCCGGTCGCACTTGCTGCACACGTACGCTTTCTTCTCGCACACGCGTTGACAACCGAAGCAGGTCTCACTACAATGCGTACGTAGGTACAGTAGATGCTACCAGACTCCGGACATTTGGCGAGCTGACTAAAATTCGCACACCTGTCACTTTGAACAGCCACTTCAGTAAACGGCGTCAACGGGAACAGGTGCTGATAGGAACGAGCCAACTGCGGTGCCGACACCAAAGTAAGTCCCAAAATTGCAGATTTCAATTAGTGCATAGGTTTGAACCATGTAAGCAGAAAAGCTCACGGCAAATTCGACACTCCACAGGCAAACTGCAGTACTTGGCCTTGCACTGCGGACAGAAATAACCGCTCGGCGTAAACCCTGCTGACCGTTCGCTGCTCACGTCAGAATGACTGCAACCATTAACGCAATTACCACTTGGAAAAAGAATTACTTCCAGTCCAGTACTGCACCACGCACCAGATACACATAGACTGCTGTTGACTGACTGTACTTTCGTGCTTTGGAAATCCTGAAAATACGCAGCTCAATAGTATACGTACGTGCACTACGCTTAATAGTTTGGTCAGACATTTTGGAGCCGACTGTTTCTTAGTACTAAATAGTACTGGCTATGATTTTTACGTTACCTTTAATATCAACAATTGTGTAAAGTACATGTATAAAGATAAACAAACAGTTACACACCCATCTTGACCAAATTAGAATCGGCTTCTTTCTAAAACAGTAAAAGATTTGCACAAAGATAAATTTGGTTAAAGCTGATTACAGTAGCAGGAGAAGGCAGGGTGTACCCCGACAACACATCTTTCAAGTGGTGCTGGTCCAGAACAACAGAGCACCTGCCTAAAATACAGACAGTTTATACAGACAATGCGAGCGCTGAGAGAGCGCAACTGTTACGTCTACGTACTTTGTAGTAAAATAAAAATATCAAGCCGGAAGACCAAACTTCTAACTCTTTCGAACTCACCAGTCCTTATGAAGAGGACGAGCACACACAAACTACTAATTTTAAGCGTTGTACTCGCCGCGCGTTTGTGTTCTGGGTGTGTATTGCTTGTAAGCGTCAGTCGGAGTTTCATCTCCAGTAAGCACAAGTTTGCTTGGAAACAAGAAATGTACATGTACTGTTGGCTTTTGAAAGTGTTAACAGTGCCTTAAGTAGATGGAATTGCCCTAGTCAAAAAAGCAGCAAGACAACTCAACAACCTCCTGTGTGCACATGGTCTCAGCTCTTTAAAGCTAGCTTAAAAGGAGAGAAAAAGCAAATTTACCGGTTGTACTATTGCACAGCTGCCTTGAAATAAACGTCTCAGCGGATAAATGGATAACACTGCACACAATTTTTTGATCTTTCATTAGCTAGAAGATCAGATTGTAGAACACTGACTGCAAGAGGCGAAGTTACTCGTATGGCGCTCGTAACGCTTGTAGGGTCACACGAAGACAACCCACTCAAAATGACTAAAATTTCACGACTGGTGTGAGAGGGCAGATCTCTATAACGGCTGAATGCAGAAAATTCTCCTATTACAAGAACAAAAAAACATACTTCAAAGTTCGTACAGCCATCTCGATTGAGTTTTGCAGGGACGGATCGCCAGCGCACGACATTTCTGCCAGAGATTTTAGCGCCACTTTGTGTTTCCGAACGTTACCTAAACTTTCTTGCTGGGTAAGCAAGTGTAACAACATAAGGTTAGATCGAGAACATGGGAGCTACGCCGACGGAGAGACTATGCGCTAGATACAACTACCAGTGCAGAGGTTTTGAGTGCACAACAGACTTGTTAAAAGATGGTGTGGCCATCTAGGGATCTTGCCCATACTTGGATATTAGTAAGTATTAGCTCTACTTAGCTTTGCGTAGCAAACCTTGCTTATATATCCATCCATACTGTGCCAAATTAGCCAGCCAAGAATATGTAGATGCGCAACATGTAACAGGGGGTGCGGGGTTTGCCCCACCCTACTTAGCCCAGAACCCCGACCGCTCCCCCGAGACGATTTTCTGGCAAGTAATTTTTTGAGCAAATTTTTGCGATTGCTAAAATCGCCTATAAAACAGCGCTTTTTAGCTGTACTGGAGTCCAAATTAGCGATTTTTGACGATTTTTAGCGTTTTTGAGTGCCAAACCCCTCCTTAGAATTTGTGCTCAGACGGCGACATACCCCCAACCCCCTTCTGCGGATGGCTGTTACATGTATGCTGATGCGTGACTAGCGGTTCTTTAATAGAAAGAAAGGTGAAAAAGTTAGGCATGTGCAAGAGCGTAGCCGGGAATCGAACCCAGCACCTTTAACTTTTCGAAAAAAGTCCCTCCGGAGCGTGCCCTCTTATCTACAAACCGAAGCAAAACATCCACCAAAGCTCTATCTCTATCTAGCGCACAGCTCAGATATTCTCGATCTAGCTGTAAAACATGCACAACAACTTACCGCTAAGTTCGCTAACTTTCTGAGCTCTCTTGTCACGTGTTACAATAAAACCCAGCTGCGAAATGGGATTCTGATCGAAGAACTCATCAATGAATTCTTCCAACAACTAGAAATAACAATGTATTTCAACAAAATGTTACTGAAATATCAACTGACAATTATTTTTGAGTAATATCATAGCACAAAAAGAGGGTTCCACCTTTAGAACGCAGATGTGTCTAGACGGCTGCATGTCTTTGTCAAGCATTGTTTCCGACAAGTCTAGTATCACATAGACATGGCGCATCTACAGATTTCAAAGGTAAAACGCGCCAACCAAAAATGTTGACTTTACAATTCCCAACCGCACGTTGGTCTGTCGATCAAGCAGTCGTTTGCGTTTTGCACTATGCACCAAATCCACAACGCTTGGACGCAACGAACCAGTCTCGTCTTCTTGCAACGCCTCCCTCAAAATTTAACATTGCGGATATCAAACAGCACAAAATTATCTAACCAAGTCTTTTCGTAAGCAGTTTCCCATGTGTAACCGGCTTCAATATCGTCATCTGCCATAATTGCCACTGTAAACGTCTTTGTACGCACAGCAACAGAAAACCAGCTAAGATACCAACACGGACGCGAACACGACACTAAAGACTATCAGAAAGAATGGCAGAACCGCAAAGTTTATGCATCCAGGCACACACTTCACATAGCAGTTCTAACAGCACGATATAGTAACAGCTACCACAGACAGACAGACTGATTGCTGAAACGAATCTCAAAACCCGAACTAGTTGTGCCAGCAGAGTGGCGCAAGGCTTCTGATTCAACTGTACCGCCACACCACAGCTGCGAGAAAGTTGAGACGTACCAGTTAAAACTAAACACAGTAGAGCCAAAAACAAAACACGAAGTTCTGCGCCACCTTACTAGCCGACTCCAGCTTCAACGAATAAATTAAAAACAATACTAACAGTCGGCAGGGGGTTATGACATTAACGTAAAAGCAGCTACAACTACGTAAATGCATCAGCTCAATACAGGGCACTTCACCACACGGTCACTAATCGGCGACCAAAAATCTCACCCGCCCCAGCAAATTGCTCAAAAATGTGCGTTTAAAACTGGTACAGTTGATCAAGTCAAGACCATAAAAGGGCAGAATAATAGTTGTGTAAAGATACCTACTTGGACAACTTTATCAAGAAAGTCCCCTGTATGTATGAGTAACACTTCATACATGGCCACGATTTTCAGACTCACTACAGTACAATTGAAACAGCTTACATCTATAAAAGACTAACTCTCTTCTCAAAGGCACGCCACAAGTCAAGCCCCGGCCGTGTATGAGAAGCATCCTAGAAGTATTTAGCAATAAGTTCACTGTTTCCCGTGATGGGAGCGATTGCCCATTTCCACCAGCCTACTGCCAAGTGAGGGGTCGGTCTGCGAGCTCGCAGCAGCTGCAGCGTTTGTTTCAACGTCTCAGAGTTTTGATTCGGTCCGTGACTGAACGCCGACGCCACCGACAGCTCCAGCTGGCGACTGCCGTCGATTTGCGCGTCCGGTTGGGTCTAATAAAACCAGCCAAATTATGATTGAATATAATTGCGCACGCTCCTAACTAACCCACCGACTGCAGCGCAATCCAGAAGTTCAGCGGCCCGCTGTAGCGGCCGTAGCAGATGAAAAGAAAATAGGACTGTTGGTGACGCGCAGAATGGAGCGACGGCTGGAAGTCTGTGAACGACCAAGACTCTAGTTTCCAGCCGTTAATTGGCGTTACGTGCATTGACTGGTGGTCCGGCCCTAAAACAAACTCTTGAAACAAGAGCAACAAATCTAAACAGTGGCTAAAATACGACCCTCAATCCAAAATAACTGTTGGTAAAAGCACTATACAAGCAAATACAGTCGCCTCTCGTTAATCCGAACAAGTTGGGACCGGCCAATTTTGTGCGAATCATGTGTAAACACCGTCTTTTAGTTACTTCTACGGCTTTTAGTCGCACGTCAGATTCTGTTGTCGTCTGACATAAATAGCTAAACCGCAAAAATCACATTCTGACCAAACAGAAAGCAGAATCCATTAAGTCTTGTCATCGAAGTGCAAACCAGGTGACAAATACCGGCGGATTAACGAAACATGACTGTACATATATAAAGTACCGTCTAAGGAAAAGGTGAAATTGAGTCGTCCGTCACGCAGTTTCTCCTTAGAAATCAGCTTAAGGTCCAGTGGAAATGCGAGGTCGGGAGGCGTTGGAATCGAAAGCCAGCGAGTGCGACTGAAAACAACTTAACTTGCACGTACAGATAGATTGAGAATGGGACTTGAGCGCCTACGCAGGAGGCGCCATATCGGCGATTGGGGCGTAGTAGGGCATCTGGCAGTAGAAATCCTTAGTTTGGCTGCAATCCGGCGCTTTGCTGCCTTGCATAAAGCCGTGCATCGGCAAATCCTCCGCCCCTCGGTAATCCATCGACTGCACCCAAAGCCCGTTCTCGTTCACAACCTGCACGTCCTGTTCCGAATAGACCCTTCTGTTTACGTGCTGAAACAACACGAGTTTATTCTCCCAACTGCCTGCCGTTATCTTAAAACTTGTTTATCAATCAAAATTCAAGTGCAAGCCTAAGAAGACTAAGTCAGACTTAAAACTAAGGCTGATACTTAGGGTTCGACTTGAACTTAATGCCCACGCCATATAGCGTCAGCACTGAGATCGTGATCGACGCCAATCATTATGCACTTATGAAAATAGCTTATCAAAAAGTCTGGTGCATACGCGCTGTACGGAAAATAGCTTTAACAGCGCCAGGGTCAGTAGAACTATCAGGTCGCATACAGCCAAGTGAATCATTCACTCATTCTTTCTTTTCTGCGGCCGTATTCCCTGAATTATTATTTTTCTGCTCTTACCCCAACCCTGTTTTGATGCACTGTACGTGTGTTCAATTGGAAGTAAACATAGCCGAAGCATATTATTATTATCGGACACGTATACCAGACAGATTAAAGTCCGATACTGTTCATCATGCGCTTTTTACCGCTAAGCAGTTGTATGTAAAAAACCGAAGTACCAGCAATATTATGCGTCGTAATCTCGGCGCGTCGGGAGTATATTTGTACGGCTCGCCGAGACTGCTGGTAAGCAGCAAAACCACCAAGACCAAAACAACAGCCCAGCCACACTTCAACAGATACCAGATCCGTCGACTGACATAGACCAGACTGCCCTGAAACAACCGGCCCGACCTCAGTACAGACAGCATATACATGCAGAGAGAGAAACGTTTGATTAGTTCTTAAAAGAGAAACTTACCGTATAAAGAACGAAGCTGCAAGCGGCAATGGAAGTGAGAGCGAGAATAAAAAATTCGGGGTTGATTGCCTGACCGAACCGACCCATCACAGGAACAAAGATCTCGAACACGAACATAATACTGTAACAGCCGATCAGAATGACCGGACTAAGAGATAGCAGATGCCAACACAGAAGATTCGGGGCGCAGCCATCTGAAAATCAGTTGTCGGTTGCGGACGAATTCACTTAGAAAGAAAGGAAGCAACCACGGCAATTGGACGAACGGTGACTCAGAATCGAGCGAAAGATATCCCTTAGTAGTGGAAACGCCACGTGTAGCATGAGCATGAAGGCGGACGCTAAGCCGTTAATGGTCATAAGAAAAAGCAACGTTCCAAAGACCGTCAACATAGCATCGAAGTGGCACAGCTCCGCCATAAAAGGATCGTGCTGAAACAAGCAGTTTCTGCTACGCAAAACAGCCTAGTTTGTTGGGACATCGACAAATTGGTGTTCGTCAAGTCAATCTGTCGACTTTTAGGCGAACACAAATCGGTTCAGAGTGCAGGTGATGAAGAGGCTACGTTAGGTTAGCGTTACTCAACAGATAGGATAGGGTCATACAGACCACCCCGCTACAAGCGATTCGTACAGAAAGGGTAGTAAAGTACATTCGTACCTTGCGATAAAACTTTGAAGAAAACAAGCAGTGGACGGCAAGACCGGTCATGATTTGAGGAAGAAAGTAAAGGAAGAATATGAGCCATGGCTGCGCGTACCACACCATATTCAGGCCCAAAACACCAATAACTTGACTTATCACCAAGCCACTGACGATCACCGTTGCAAGTGCCAACAAATGGGTGTTCAGAGCAAAGAAAAACAACCACGGACTGTAACCATGTTCTGAAAGAGCGCACGAACCAGTTTTGCAAGCAAACAGTGGCCATACAAACACAACGCACGATGCGAAAAGAACGAAACGAACCAATCGGAATGCCTCCTTTAGGAGTGAGTTGTCCTTGAAAGCGCCTTCTGCGAAAGTTGTACAGAAGTTTGCAGGCCACCAGCGCTACACAGCACAAATTGAGGTATTCACCAACTCGCTGCGAGTAAAACAGCACGAATAGGCCAATCACGTCGAAAAATACCCATCCCCCTTCGTGGTAGTCGCCAGGGTGCGCTAAATAAGGCGAAGCCACTAAGCCTCGAACTGCAGCCAGTGTGTTTTCGCCTGGAAAAATATGCAAACAGTACTATTCACCTAAGCGACCACTCTAACCTGCGCGCTGTATGGCCCCGGACGGAATAAATTCAGGCAAATCAAATTCAGTGTGATACACGTAGCCGTTGCGTACATATGCTATATCCAAACCTGAAAACCGACAGATCAATGACACACGCTCTTCCAACGGTTTCCGTCAGGTGGAAGAAAAAAGGCGAACAATTTTCGGACCTATTAGTTGTGCCAGGCTTCTTGCGAGTGGTCTTAGCTTAGCACAGCGCCATCTGAGTCGCTTTTGCGAGAGAATCTAAGTAAACTTTGAGCAGCTCGGCGACCGGAATGGAAGCCGCACCAGGATTTTGAAAAAAAATGTAAAATCTTGAAGAGGCCCGTTGAGCTTCTTCCCGACCAGGGCGAGGAAATTTTGAAGCATTTAAAACACTTTTTGAACACAAAATTTAAAGTACATGATTTATAATTCGTTTCTCTAATTCCTAGTCAGACTGGTTTCGAACCCATACCATAAGCAACAAAGCTTTCGTATTGAAAACTGGATTGTATAAACAACCAAGTTACATAAGCTGAAGTTAGTTGAAACCGTTTCGCATGACGAAATAGATTTAATGCCAGACTAAACTAAACCTGGAATTCGTCCGTAATCGCGAAAGACACGAAAGTCGGTGTCAGAGGGCATCACACCGCTCTGAAAGACTTCTTGACCCAAAACACTGCAGTGCGGCCGGGGCGCATTCTCCAGATAAACCTTCATCAGCCACCCATTGCCCGGACCTAAATTCATCTTTAATAATTGACCAATCACAGACAGAAGTCTACCGTAGTAACTACCTGCTTGAAAGAGCAACTCGCGGCCGCCAGCACCGGCGCCTTCCAGATTTACGAAAGCCCGAATAGAGTGCCGCCAACGGTGGGCGGTAATGAACCCGTGAGACGCTTGGAGAAAGTTTTCCTCCGCTGCAACAACACAGTTCTACTGCGAGCACCACATAGACCAGTAAAAACCGTTGTCCACGCAAATATAAGATAAGAGACTGCAGACAAAGCAGTTAGTCTCAGCTCAGCAGTAGCAGCCACACAAAATAGGTATAGAACAATGCTTCTGTTACGGGTTACCTGCGCTTAATAATAGGCTCTTCTCGGAGCTGTCTGTGCTGCTATGCGCATGGATCTGTGTCAGCAACACATACAACAGGGGGTTGCCCCCACCCGACTTAGGCCAGAGCCCCCGGATGGGGGCCCCTCTGATTTTTCTGGCAAGTAATTTTGTGAGCAAATTTTGCGATTTTTTGCAATTTCAGACACAAAATTTCCAAAATCCCCTGTGAAACAGCACTTTTTAGCTGTATTTCAGCCCAAATTAGCCCAAAAATTAGCGATTTTTTCGATTTTTGAGCGGTTTTTAGTGCCAAACCCCCTCCCAAAATTTTTGCTCAGAACCCCCAGCCCCCCTCCCCCTTCGGCGGATGACCTGCTACATGCATGACAACAATATTGCCTTACGATCGGTATCCGGAAATTGCGTCATATCAAACTCCTAAGAATGTGCTATTGTTTAACTTGAATGGCAAACTAAGTAATGCAACATTCAGTGTTTCACACATTAAACTCTCTTTTCAACATTTGTACTAACATAGCAAAAGAAGACAAATTTTAGGTCGCTTTTGTACTTCCGGATGCGGCTGAACAGAAAAGATATCATCCTATGACTAGTAACTCACCGCCGTTGAAAAGGAAGAGAACGTCGTTTTCCAGGGGTTTGTCGAGTCGCGCGAACACATGCAGCATCTCCAACATAATAGCACAGGACACACCATCGTCTGTGGTGCCGGGACTGTCCGGCATCGTATCGAAGTGACAATTGACCAGAACGCTGTGCTCGGTTGGATTTCCTGCCGGACCGAACCTGGCCAGAATATTGGTGACATTGCGGTAGCAGAGAGTGAAGTCGGTCAGAAATCCCAGGTCGAAGCAGCCGGAGGGTCTCTGCAGGTCCAGTTCCAGTCGGTTGACGCCAGTCCGTCGCGTATCTTCTTCTATCTGCTGCAACTGCGTCCAGATCAGCTGGCTGGCGTGCGTTTCGCAAGCTTCACTGCCGGACGGTCTGGGGCCGAGGGCAGCCAACTGCACCAGAAACGTTCTGGCGCGCTCCTCGGAGAACTGCGAATGCTGGGAGGCCGGTAACGGCTGTGGCAAGTAGGAGTCGACGAAAATAGAAAGCACGTAGAAGACGGCCACCAACGATATGATCATAAGCCAGTGTCGGAAACCCAGCACTGATACTGAAGTCAGCTGCTCGGCTGATGATAAGGTGCGCAGTCTGGTGGTCTGAGAGGCCGTTGAATCAGAACTCAAATCCAGCTCTCTGCTCAACACTCCATCCGATGCCTGTTGGTGTTCCGACCGCCGAACTGCACGGCGGTGACGAGCACGAGCCGAACTCGTCTCTGACTTGGCTGCTGACACATTCATGTCTCTCTGCTTCCCTCCACACTCACCCTCGCGCAACCAACATAATTAAAAAGGTACCGCTGCTGGATCTGAAGAAAATCTTTCCATCGACTCGCAAAATCCCTTATGCATTTCACAGTATCGTATTATCTTTATATAGCGCCTATTAGGTTTCTTAATTCTAGTGTTTAGAGCCGGTTTCTCAAGGAACAGACTTTTGCGCTTTAACCTCTGCACAAATCTTAACTTTTTGTCTCCGATTGGCTAAAGTTCTGTAATTTGGTATAATTTGATCTATAATAGTTTATTTTCATGCAATGAAATAGTTGGGGACACGACTGGTGGGGGGGTCAAATCGAGTCCGGAAGCGGTTCGAAAAATTATTTTCACTGCAATGCACCCGAGTAGGGTATCAGTTGAAGGAGAATAATTTTCGCAATTCGCAAGTTCCTACGATCATTTGGTCCCGAGTTATAAGGCGAAATCTGAGAGGGACGAAAAAATGACCCTTTCAAAAATGGTCGGGAAGGTGATAAAATGTCTTTTTTTAGATCAAAATACAAAATTTTAGCCAATCGGAGACAAAAAATGTTAAGATTTGTCCGGGAAGACCCTTACAAAAAAACCGGCTCTTAATTTTAGTTGGAAAACAACGAGCGAAAAGTACAGTACAGCTTAACCGTACGTATTTTTGGTCTCGGAAGAAATCCTGTAAAATTTGCGCACCCAAATTGTAAATCTTTAACAAATATGACGGAATGCGCTACCAAACAACTGCCTGTGACGTTTAGAATATTGTTTTACATACCAACACACCAGCACATCCAAAACCAATCACTGCATGCCACCTCAGAATACGCGCTCTTATCATATCGCCTTACTTCATCGATTATCGGCCATTTTCCTGCGGAACTACACCTAGCAAAATTGCTATAAAATTAATTCGCAAAGACGTAGATTCGTGCCCAAGGCCAAATCGGTAGACCATTACCCTAGCTACAGAATGAGCACAGTTAGAAAGATTGGGATCGAAACCCCAGGACGGTTGGCCTTTTTAAACGACGATCATCACTATGAAAAAAATAGAAAAAAGAAGTTTTCTAAGTCACCTTTTGAAAGATAGCTACCAATTTTTCCATATGAGTAGGCCTATCTTAGATGCATATTTTGACGCATTTGCTTTCAGAGATCCTTGAACAACAAATCAAAAAATAAAAATAATGAAAATGCGCTATTTCGACATCCCCTTACTAAAATCGTAGCATTCGAGTCCACTGACAGATATGTCTGCCCAAGAGCATATGAGTAGACATGACAGTTTTCTATCGACTAAGCATAATAGTAACAATCTTCGTCAAAGCCCCAGGACGGTGGACCTCTTTAAACAAAAAATGGCCAAGAATGATCTGAACTTGAAACACTAATCGGCGCAAGTAGTGATCACCTTAATAATGAAATGGATCGCGCGGGGGTCAGTGCCCAATACAGGAAAACTGACGCCCGTTATTTTTAAAGCACGGTAACTGCACCTGACGCTCACGACGCTTCGCGTAAAATGTTTTGTTTGTCCTGTTTTTTATTTTAAAAGTATTTTGAAAAGTAGGTGTAAGAAAGAACAAAAGTTATTCTTATAGGTAGCCTATGTTATGTGTCAACTAGTCAACTCCACTGGTTGGTTCTGGTTGTGGTCAAGCTACCACTTAACCAAAGTGCCACTGTTTGGTCGATTACTTTCTGAAACTTGCGCCTGCCAAGCATGATGGATCTTTCGAAGTTATAAACTCCTCTCCGCAACTAACGACCATGGCGGAGTCTTAGACAGACTGGTGGATTTAACTGAATTTTCTTGGTCTTAGTAGGGATATTTATGACCGTTGGAATCGATTTTGACACTTCCCGAACCTGAAACTTTATCCTGGTACCGCATCCAGCTCCCAAATGAGGTGGTCTGGCTCAGTCATATGTAATAGAGCAGTCCATCTAATACCATTCTAAATATCCACAATCAAATTTAAGTGTGCAGACGGTCTAACACATACGGGTAGATCGCAACCCCGGGAGCTGTATGACTGCCCTGCAGAGCGTGCACTATACTGATTGAGCAGCTCTCGGGGCTGTGATCTAACTGTATCTTGGTCTACCAATGCAGCACTGCTCGTCCTGACCGGAAAATTTGGAAAGTTTCTGTTTTGAGTACAGACCCGCTTTTTTCTAAGCTAGACTACCCCTTATTGGAAGCCTGATTACAGTACAAACTACTTATGGGTCACGATTTCAGAATCGCGAAGTGTTGGAATGAATCATGAATACCGCTTCAAAAAGTTTAAGCGAAATTATTCGGCCTGCTAGGTGGCTCATTCATATATGGTACCGGTGCCTATGGTAACGGTACCATAATGGTACCCCCCATGTTCGGGCTCAATGGTGGTACCACATGGTACCGGTATCGAGTTGCTTTACATCGTCACGCAAGTAACTGTTTAAAATTGCTTAGCTCTACTGCGCATAGCTTTCGTCCCAACAATCGACAAGCAGCATTCCGACAATTCACATCACAACAGTGCCTTGAAGCAACTATGCAGGTATAGACGACAATCGTGCTGCTAAAATGCGACAATCATTAAATTTGTGATGAACCCTAGTTTTAGTCGCAGAGATAACGGTGGGCGATTTTATTTTTAATTTCATCAACAAGGATCGAAGCCAGGAGAAAGTTCCAGAAAGCATTCGACCAAACAGTGGCTCTTTAGTTTCGTGGTAATTGACCACAACCACAATCAACCAGTACAGGCACTTTATGCCGTTTATGGTGCTAGTCACCGTCCCAGCATAATTATGATCGACGCCGACTTCGTCTTCAACGAACGGTACCGTTTCGTTCATCTTTATTTCATTTACAAATGTTAAAAAGCCGTTCCTCTAGGACGGAAATGGGTGGAGCTAATGTATCTGAACTTATTCTCGGCTTATACCCCACGCTCATGTGGACAACGAAACTTATGGATTCCAGAGTGGTATTAAACTTGAAATATTAACTTGAGTAGTTAACAACAATTAATAGTAATTAATTAATGAAATAATTAACGTATTAACTTGAGTCCTTGAAGGTTAAATACAGTGTATATTGCGAATCAGAAATGGTGCTGAGACAATCATCATTTATGGAACGACAAATTAAGAAAAGAGGGACGATAGAATTTAAATTTCGCGGGCTACAGTATCTTAGATGTTCACGCAACCACTGAAAAATTTGCGCCACTTTGCGCTTTGCGCCGATTAACTTTGCGCCGATTCGATATTACCGCTTTTTACCTTTTTCCTGTTTTCTGCTGCGCTGTTTGTGTTCGTTAGGCCGTTTGGTTAACAGAGTAATGACGAGAGATAGACGTCGATGTTTTTCTGTGTTGTGATGCAATGCGAGTCCCATTTCGCCCGGTTTCACTAGCAGCAGCTTTGCTATTTCATTTCCGCAAAGTCGAGTGTTCATCAGCGAAGGAATTGTGTGATGAAGGAAGCCGATTCATCATGGCCAGCAGTGCAGCACAGCCCATCTGTCTCGAGCGCGTGAGTACTGAATTCGGAGCCAACGATCTTATCTACCAGGCACCGATTAAGAAAGGCTCTGGTTTGTTGGTGTTTTTCGGCGGTGATGTTCAGGACCTTGAAGAAAGAATGAAAATGCACGGAGAGAACAAGATCTACGTGCAGTGGAGTTTGGAGCGCACAGCCCGATTGCTCTCTCGCAAGTTTCCCTCCCAGCACATCTTAGTTGTCCGACCTGCCCATCTCTATGTGGGCACGTTTTCGTGCTTTAGAAATTTCGTCCGCAGCAGCGATATCGGCGTTCCCGAGTTTGGAGTCGAGTCTCACGCACTCAAACACTTGCGTGGATTGACGGAGCAAGCCCAAGAATTGGTGGGAGTGGACTGGGACGAGTGTCCGATCACTCTGGTTGCCTTTAGCAAAGGCGCTGTGGTGCTAAACCAGCTTTTGTACGAATTGCCCGACACTGATCAGACCGACTTTGTTGCTCGATTGCGTAATTGGTACTGGCTAGACGGTGGTCATGCGGGTGGTCAGAACACCTGGCTCACTAATCATACACTTCTGCAGCATTTTGCCTCTTTGCCAAAGCTGAAAGTTTGTGTGCATGTGACGCCCTACCAGATTTCCGACCCACGAAGGCCTTGGATTGGCAAAGAAGAGAAAAAGTTTGTATCCGCTCTAGTCAAGTTCGGTGCCGATGTGACAGAAAAGGCTCACTTTACCAGCCAAGAGAGATCTATAGATTATCATTTTAAGCTACTTGAGGTGTTCGAACCTGACAAGCAGTAAAGTTGTCTAGCGTCTGCGGTCTATTTTGGAATGGGCGTATCTTCCCTGGCGTATCCTCGCTTTCCTTAAGTGATTGCTACAAATTAGGTATGGAAGCTTGTCTGTCATCTTGCGAAGCGAATAGTTTTTTATGTAATGTCCAGTTTATGTTATAGATAGCTATACCAACAATTACCTAGTGCCATGTGCGGAATTTGGTGTAGCGTTCATCCGGGAATTAGCCGCTGTTGTGAGATAGAAGAGTTGATTTGTAATCGAGGACCTGATCACAAAGGACGTTACTCCTGCAGATGCGCAGACTACACTTTGGATTGTTGGGCTAGCGTTCTACATATGAGAGGAAGTCGGCTTGTTGAGCAGCCTGCTGTTGCACCAAATGGAGACGTACTGCTTTTCAACGGCGAAATTTATGCCGGATTTGATGTAATATTTGAGGTCAAAATAGGTTGTAGAGCTAAGTTTAGTTTTAATTCAGGTGGAACCGCAAACAAGCGATACGGAAGTTTTGTTCAATGCTCTTCTCAATGCCGAATGTCCTGCGGAATGTTTGGCAAAAGTGCAGGGAGAATTTGCCTTCGTCTTTTGTCAGGTAGTTAAAAATTGCACTCATAAATTCACTGCAATATTTCAATATTTGCTTTGTAAAACCATTCGAAACTTGAAGCTATATAAGTCCCATTGGCATGTTCATGGTAAACTCTTGACACTTCAGGTGTCTTCAGGAAAGCTGTGGTTTGGTAGAGACGTTTTGGGCCGTCGCAGTTTGCTGTGGAATTATCACCATGACGCATTTATTGTCTGCAGTGTGATCTCGCACTGTATGCAAGAGGTATTTTGGACTGAAAGCAATTCATATCAACTGATCATAATTTTTAGACAGCTCAGTGGTTCGAGCTACCTGCTGCTGTGATTTACTGTCTTGATCTTAGCACTTTCTCGTCTGCTTTCCCTACGATAGAGTGCTTTCACTTGCGACCAGATTCTGATCGCATTTCATTACCTTTCCTCAGTTCGCGGTTTACCGTCAAGCAATATTCAGCCGCTATTGACAATTCTGCACTGTTTAAAATTAATCGGTGCCTGATCAATTGCCCATGGCCTTCGAAGGAAAGTATCAATGCACTGGTTGAGAACGATGATTGCACTTGTCTTGGAGTGGACTGTCTTCGCCTTGTTGATTGGTTCCTTGCGCACCTTCGATCTGCTGTCAAAAGTCGATTACATCCGATGCCGCCTGCATGTCGGTCATGTAGCACTGCAGGTACGAAGACTCTCTTTCTCTGTGCTTATTACAATTACGCATTTTTCTACCGGAAAATCACAGATTACCTAATTGACCGACGTTTTGTTCTAGCTTGACATATAATCTGCAGTTTGTCTGATTCAACGCCAGGTTTGTTTGCAGGCTGTGACTGCACACCGTCACATTGCAAAGTTTCCGTATTATTTTCTGGAGGGGTCGACTCGTTGCTGCTGGCCGCTCTGACACTTGAAAGTTTGCCGGCCGATTCAATGCCAGTTGACCTACTGAATGTGGCATTTGCGCAAAAGAGCAGTTCGGACTTCGAAGTTCCCGATCGCATAAGCGGCCGCACTGGTTTTGAACTGCTGCGTCGGTTGTACTCGAGTCAAAATCTGAACTTGGTCCAAATCAATGTGACTAAAGAAGAGCTTCTGGAATGGAGAAACCGTCGAATTCGGCACTTAGTTCAGCCCTGCGATACGGTACTTGACGACACGATTGGCTGCGCTACCTGGTTCGCTGCTCGCGGCGTCGGAACGATTCTTGGAGACATGCAGCGCTACAAGTTTGTTTTACTGTTACCATAAATTGCCAATAACTGCATGTGGTTCAAGCCAGAGATCGATCGATCGATCAGATTCAGGGAAGCGATTTTAGATCACCGGCGAAAATCTCGTTGGTTGGCACAGGTGCAGACGAATTATTAGGAGGTTACGCGCGACACCGCACTCGTTTCTCGCAGAGTGGTTGGACCGGTCTGATCGAAGAAATGGAGATGGAGCTGAAGCGAATTTGCTCGCGAAACCTCGGCAGGGACGACCGAGTGATTGGTGACCACGGCCGAGAATCTCGACTTCCTTATTTGGACGAGGCGTTCGTGCGTTTCTGCAACTCCATTCCGATTAATCACAAAACCGACTTGACTCTGCCTCGGGGCGTCGGAGAGAAAATTCTTCTTCGCCTGGCTCTATGTCGTCTGGGCCTGGGTGCGGCAGCCTGGCTTCCCAAACGAGCTATGCAGTTTGGCAGTCGTATAGCCAAGCTGGAGAACGTGAAGGAAAAAGCGGGTGAGAAGTGTGATCGCTTACAAGTAAAAATGGAAAACAAGATGCATAGATAAAACGACGCTAGCGAATCAGACACGCAAAACAGAAATCACAGTAGGAAACGGAATTTCACAACTGGCAGGAGCAAGAAGACTAAAGGGACTGGTATAAGGCCTTTTCCAATCGTTTGAACGTCAACGGAGCCATAAGCCCCGGTTTCAGTCCGTTGTTTAGATAGGCATACGCCAAGTGATTCTTCAAGTCAAATCTGACCACCTGACCTAAATTAACGGCGCTGAACCTATAACTTGATGCAATCAGCAGGATTACCTCCGTATCCGAGGTGCCCCACAACCCAGTGGCCCTAGAAAGCCTCAGAGCAGTGTGAGTGAAGCGTTACTAATACAGTCAGGCACTTAACGCCGTTTATGGTACCGACACCATATAAGGTGCCGGTACAATAAATGGTACCGGTACCGTAGGTAGTGGTACCATATATGGTACCGGTACCATATTATATGGTGCCGCCCCCACGTTCGGCGACTGCCACTAAACGGCTTAAACGGCGTTAAGTGCCTGACTGTAATAGGAGAAAAAGAAAGCAACCACTTACGGGTTCGGTTTCGTGCAGTGTGAAGCCGTTGGCGATGTTCAGTCTCATTCCGATCACCAGTTCCTCCTCTGTACGCTCGATGGGGTGTCGAATTTTTTCCAGCAAGTTCTGATCGATCAGTTTGCCCTCAATCAACAGTGAGAATATTTTGGCTAGACTGCGAGCAGTTCCTATGCCGTTGGCCGAGGCAATCTGCAGTCGGTGTACATCTGGATTGTTGAACGGTATTTGATTCCCCTGAAGCTCTCAACACTTTTCAGTTTGTTCACTTAGTTCTGCACATCCTCCTTGTTCCTAACAAACAGTTTTTGGGAAAAACTAAAGAATGAGCATTTGGCAAAACTAGTAAGTTCAAAAATACGGAATAGTGGAATAATATCTGTAGGCCAAGGCATTACTTACAGCAATTTTGAGCCAATAAGGGTTGTTAATAACCCCGTCGAAAATGCTGCCGTCGTGAGCGCTCGATCCCATCATGGTCAAATAGAAGTACTGCAGTAATCTCTTGATCAGTCCAGGTTCGTGCACCAAACAGTGGACAACCCATTCCAGAGGAGAACTGGCTGTCATACGCGCAACTCTGTGTTCTTCTTCCGATGGCAAACCAATGTAGAAGTCTATTCCTGAAAACCAAAGGTCAGTGTAAACATGTCGCCTTTCTCATCATCCTATGTGTATAGTTGGCCGCTCAGGGAAGGACAGCCAGGTTCCTTCCTGTGCGTAGTTGTCTGAGCTCGAGGCCCAATTTCAGTTCGGCAGAAAATTCACTTTCCTGCGGGCGCGAAATTTTTAAAATTGTGAAAAATTCTCGTTTTTAAATAAAAAAACTATATTTTCTTTAAAAAAACAAATCTAATCTTCGTAGAAAAGTGACCAAAAACGGATTTTCGACGAACTTTTGTTGAGAAACTCCAATTAACCAATTTTTAAATGAAAATGTGTAGTTGCCTGAAAGAAGGGTGCGTACCGGAGATTTCCGCTTATAGACCATGGTCTTCTAATAGGTGGTCAGAAAACTGAGTTCACTGACATCCATTTTCCAGTTAAAAGACCATGGTCTTAGTTAAATTGGCAAATTTTAGCACGCAAGTAAACGATTTTTAAGTGAACAAAAGCTGTTTATCGTTAGAAAACAAGGGCAGAAGTACATTCGAATGTAAAACACGATATTCTAGTTTTCGTTTTCGACACAATACAGTACTCTGCTATGCTTCAACACTATTTCCTAGAAAAATTTCAAAGAAAGTTTTACAAATTAACCTTAAAATGATCAGGAATTCCAGGGACAACCATCTACGTCAAAGATCAATTTAATCTTTGGCCAAAAATATCCGTTTTTTAAAGCGAAATAACATTTTCCAGTTATAAGACCGTGGTCTTCAAAAGGGCGCCGAAAAGTGACCCTAAATTTGGGCATTTTCCAGTTATAAGACCAGGTCTTGTAAGTGGAAAACTCCGGTACAGTGCTTGCCAAAAAATGCTGTATTCAGGCTAAACTGCTTCTGGAAGGTATCAGACAGACAGGTTTTGGTAGATGTTTGTTTGTGTCCTCCTGGGACCATCATTGCACAAGTACGTATGCTTACCATTAGGTGCAGCAATTTCTTCGTTGAAAAATTGTCCGATGCCTCTATTTTCAGGGTCAGCGCGTCGTACGATTTGATCCAGAATCCAGCCCCAAGTGACAGCATGGTACCCAGTCCGCGTTCCGGGAGGCCAGTTGGGTCTTTGGTTTTCGATCAGCTTCGACATTCGTTGCCAATCAGCGGCGTCAGCGTATCTGATTGGCACTTCGAGCATTGCCAGTCCCGCCCAAAAATAGACTCCATTACAGTACGCAAATACATACGTGCAACAGTAACGTGTGCACTTTAAACGCAGACGTAGTATGTACCTTGAGCACTTACTTTGTGATGCATCACATGTTGTATTGTCAAATTGGCTTTGCCTTGCTGTCCAAACTGCGGCCAATACTTCACCACCAAGTCATCGTACCTTAAGTGACCCTGATTGACCAAATAAGCTATGCATAAGGCACCAACAGCCTAGAACTTTGTCAATGTGGCCAAGGTCACTCAGTCGGACTGAAAAGTAACTTTAGTGGAAGAAAAAGCAGTGCTGATTGTGTCTTTCTGCCATTCGCGGAAGGCAACCGTGTCTGCGTAGCCGCCCCACAGGTCCACCACCAGTTTTCCTTTGTGATAGACCGCAAACGCAGCCCCGTCTCTCTCCCAGTCTTCTTCGAAATTTCTCCTGCAGCCACCGTTTGTACCACTCATACGTACTGTACGTAGCTTGCTTATGTAGTACTTTATTCGCGCCCAAATCGAATCTTACCTAAACCAGGTTTGCACGCTGGAAAACTTAGCATCCGCGTGTCCGGCCACATGCAAAGGCAATCGTTCATGGAGATACTTGGCCAAGTAGTGTATCAGAAGAGCCACAACCAGCACCGACAAGGAAAACTTGCGCACACCCATTGATTTATTCCAATGAACCAGGGTGGCTTTGTAGAAATCGATTACGAGCGCGTGTGTTGAGTTGACAAAGGAAAACTACATAACAGGAGGGCAAACCAACATCAAAGGTCGCTCAGATAACAAAGACCAAACTTGCGCAGCCAAGCTTGGCTCGATTGATAATTATAAAACCAACTGTTTTCCATGTAGCGATTGCTGTTAGAGCGCCGAACCCGGCCAGTCTCGGCGCCTGCTCGAAACCAACGGCCAATGCCAGAATCGATATTCAATGATGCTTACTGGAATGAACAAGCAGTAGATCAATAATTATGCATGAAGCTTTCGCCCCCAAATTGCACTGAAAGCCAGCCACCCACATCAAATAAACCTTAAAGCGGGAGAAGAAAACAGCCGCACTTTCCAAAAATACCGCGAGCGTTTGGTCAATTTACCGATCAATGACTATTATAAACCATAGAAAAAAGTTTTATTTAAGAAAAACGCGTCTAGCAACACAACGAACAAATAGACCGGAGGCCAACAAAGCATATGAAACTGAACCGGAAGACAGGGCAAGTAAACTTGGCATCAGTGCACAAAACAGGACGCTTCCACTCACAACTTCGTACCAAGTAAAGACGAGCTTTGAGCTCGAAGTCGAAAAACATGCTATACATCGGCTATATAAATGCGTAATATCGATCGATAGTTTTGTACAGCATTCGAATCGCACGGAATGCGCCGGAAGGCGGGAGAGGAAGAGAGAGAGAGAGAGAGAGCTAGTCTGGTCTCGTGAGCCGAGTCAGCACGTAGACCACCAATTCGTAGGTGCCCATGGTGATGGCTGTGTTGGGAACTGTGCGCAACAGGTGCACCGTCAGTCCACGGTACAGGCCGGGCCTGCCTTCCTCTCGGGCAACTGTAAACAAGGTGTTCCAGAAGCCACGGTACTTGTTGCCCTCTTCTCGCAGACGCGTACGACACACCTCTGAACACAACTCTATTATCTCCAGCACAGACATGCCACCCTATTTGGCCGAGGCAGGTAGAACTTTTAAATTACATGTAACCCCACCACCCAACTTAGGCCAGACCCCCTTCCGATTTTCCTGACAAATAGCAAAATTTACGGTTTTACACATACATGGGTCATAAAAATTGGTGGGGGTAGTCAAAATACGAAAATTTGGGGATGGGCCTGCCGGTTTGGGGGGGGGGTCGCGGCGATTTTGGTGGGTGAGGTCGGGAACAAAAATCGGCTTCAGGTGGGTGGGGTCGTTTGGGGGGTCGAGCCCAAGTTCGGAATGGGCGCCCATGTATGGTTTTACAGTTTCCTAGAATTTCAGACAATGAAATTGCTAAAATCGCCTGTAAAACAGTACTTTCTAACTGTGTTTGAACTCAGCTTAGTGATTTTTTTGCGATTTTGAGCGTTTTTTAGTACCCAACCAACTAACCCTAGAATTTCGGCTCAGACCCCCAACCCCGACACCTACTACCTCCCTCCATCCCTCCCTTACAGCCCACACCTGCCGTCATTTTACTCCGTCATGCATCACTATAATTAAAAATGTTTAATGCTGATTAAAAATTATTTGAAAACGGTAATTTGTAAAACAGGCAGAAACAGCTGATCTACAGTCCATTTAAATTTTATTATTATTTTGCTGTCTGAAATTGTAAAACAAATATCAAACTGATTCAAAAATCACTGCACAAAAATGAGGCGATCGAAAAAATTGTTTGGGTAGTCCGGTAAGCATGTGACTGTGTTCGTTACGTGATCACCAACAACACCCGAAACCAAAGGTTACCACGAAAAAGTAAAGAAGCAGAAATACCGTGAGGATAAGCGAGAGAAGTAGCCATGAGTTTGGCCACGCCACCGCAGCACATGAACCTGATAAAGTCAACCTTGCGCCTGTCTTCGTCATAGGAACCACCGTTGGTAACGAAAGAACGCAAATACTCGTAAACCACAAACTGAAGCACCGTTTCGCCAATACCCGCATACGACGCAGTCACACCCTGCAAAAGACCTGTTTTATGACAAGTCCACAAAGTTAAAAGATGAACAAAACGACGAAGTGACAGAGGGAACCAGTGTAGATCATAATGAGCGGTACACGCGGCAAAAACAGTCAGTAGATCAACCTACCCTTTCATGCCGACGTTTCCCGCCAGGAATTTGTTGGAAGAATTTTTGAAGAAAATCATAATAATATGCCAATATTAGGTGTAGATGAGCTCAAAATGAAAAGCTCAAAAAATAAGCCAGAAACGTTGATTTTAGTAAAAAATCGAGCTTTTTGGTTTACCATTCCCATAAGCCGCCGCTAGCCCCTCAGGATTTGAAAATTCTGCCTCCCCTAAGCCAAAAGGTCAGCCCATGTCTGCGGAGTACCGAGGAGGTTAACAACAGGTAGTTTTCAAAAAACGTCGCACAGGTGGGGGTCTGGAGTTTGGGTAGCGTATCGGCCGGCAGCGGTACCCAAAGCCCACGTACACGTGCGATTCGTTCCAGCTTCCACTTGAAATCACACGAAACAAAATGACAGAGAACGTAACGTACCCTATAAAAACCCTTGATGCCGTCAGTTTTGTATACAGTCCTCAAACATTTGCGAATAGTCATTCGACCACTGCCGACCTGCCGATCGAGCTGCATGCGAGTTTTGATCAACCAAATCGGATTAACGACAGAGGCGGCAATAAAGCCTGAAAACGACCATTTATAGTCGGAAGAAACCGACACCTGCATTTCAATACCGTTGCGCTGCAAACCCTACGCGCTTGGGCCTTGAAATGTGGCCACAAAACAGAAAGCAGACCTACCAGCAAAACCGGCCGAACACATGTGCACGATGGGTGTGTTAGGCACGAAAGTATCGTTCAAGACCTTCTTCATACTCGAGTAGGAATAGAAATAGACTGCTCTGAAAAGAAACCACTGAACGAGTGGCAGTCAAAATACCAAACGCATTATTACTTCGACGGTGCAACGCCAATGAGATTAGGCCCCAAACCTTTCCAAAGCGCTGTGTAGCCCTCGTTCTTGGCTATGTGCCTAAAAGACATAACAGTTTGCAGCAATCTAACTATCCTCACTAACAAACCTCAGGTAACCGAATACAGCCAGCGTGTGCCGTCGCGTGGCAGTGGACATTCGTCTCAGATCAAGAGCCAGTTTTCGTGAATTCCAAGCAACAGTCAGCTGCGACACAGCACCATTGCTGCGGTAAGAACAGCAGGAGGGAGAGACACGAGGCAGATTGCCGTTAAATCGACCAAACAGCACTGAGGCCGTAGAGCCTGAAGCTGACCGCCCAGTTCGCACCACGTAGGGCACTTCGGGAATGCAGTTGCGCACTCCGGTCGAGCGGACGCCGAACGAACGAGACGTCGACGGCTGGGATGGACCTCCAGATTCGCCGTTGATTGAACAGCCGCCGGACGACTGCAGTCGAACCTTGACCACCTCCAACGGACATGTCATAGCAGTGCCCACCGTTCCGCCCAATCTGCAAAACACTGGCTGCGTCTACAGAAACAAACCGCCAAGAACAGTTGCAAAAGTCACTATGAGCCGAAAAAAATGAGTTGGGCTAATAAAAATATGAAAAATTGGGGCCTAGCGATTCGGGAGTGTCGCGGCGATTTTGATGGGTCGGTAGGGTACAGGAACAAATGTCAACTTCAAGTGGCTGATTTGGGGGTCGAGCCCAAGCTGGGGGTTGGCAAACCCAAAGACCCATGTATGCTTACGCACAGACTTTAGGCAAAGGGGGACTTAGGGGTTGACCCCCATCAGGACTCCGCTACCCCCAGCAATTTTGAGGCATAATTTTGCATAGAAAATTATGACAAAAGTAAGGTTAGGTGTAAACGAGAGCAAAGAATAGCTTATTTTAACCTATTTAGCGAAAAATAATCATAAAACTTTGATTTTAGTAAAAATTGTAGTTTTTGGCTTACCATCCCCTCAACCCCCCATCAGCTGCTGCTACCTCCTGCATGATATGAAAAGTTTCCACCGCCTCAGGCGAAATGCTAGCTCATGTCTGCTTATGCAGGCTAGATAGATCCCGACTTTCCCATACTGCACGGGAAGGAACACACTTTGACCGGAGATTTTGAGGTTTCTCTGTCAGCGCACCCGAAAAATTGGCACCCTCCTCCTCTGAAACGCAATCGGGACAAGTTTCGTGTGATTTTAGTCCAAACAGAAAATCGCTAAAGCGATAGTGAACATTGTTTTGCCTCAAAACTGATAATTTTTTTTAAAATAAAATAATTTTTTGATAATTTTCTATGCTGTTTGGCCATAAACTACCGATTTTTAGCAATTTCTCTTGTTACTCGACCGGCAGAACAGGCTCTATAGAGTTTTATAAGCTGTTACATGAATGTCAGCATACTATTCGCATGCAATGTGAAGTGACAGTGGGAAAGACCACGTGCAAATTCCAGCCAAAGCGAAGTTGGGCAAAGTACCAGACGGAGAGATAGATTAGCCGCCGCTGCCGACGCACTGGTCGACAGTTTTTAAAACCAATGAAACAACTGCGCCTGTGAGACCACGCGGCAAACACGTGAAAACAAACAACCTTTGGCCATCTCAAAAGCTCTACTCAAAACGCTACTTTTAGCTAACGAACACCAGATATAAATATGAGCTGAACACTAATCGAATTAATCAATACAACCACTCAATCCAAAACAACAATGGCCAAATGCCCTTTCGCTTCGAGAAGAAAACAGTGTTTGGGACCTTTGACAATTATTGCGAAACTCCTCAATGAGCAGCTAAATTGAATGAAAGACGAATAAGCTGCCCGTTCGTCCTGCATTCAGACAAAACAGCGCGTATAGCTACAGACGATTTTTATAATGCCCTTAGGATACTTGTAACAGCGGGTCTGGGGGTCTGCACCAGACTTACAACAACTTAGGCCAGACCCCCGGTCGGGGAACCCCTCACGGTTTTTCTGGCAAGTTTTTTCCGCGATTTTTTTGCAACTTTTTAGAATTTCAGACACAAAACACTTTTAACGGTATTTGAGCCATTTTTATTGGACTAGCATTTTATCGGCCGGACTCCATTTGGCAAAATAATATAACAACATAGCGTACCGAGGCGAGTACAACTCAATAACCCGAAAAAATCGCCAAATCTCAAAAGAATTGCCGATTTCCCAAAAAACGGTCGCCAAAATTTTGGGCAAGGGTATGGACGTCCGAGGTGAGAGCCGACGAGGTGAAGTAAGCCCCCGGTTCCGGGCCCGCGAGGAGAAGAAGACCATGTTCAACCTGTTCATTTTGTCTCAGAATATCTTTTCAAAATAAAGAAAATAATTAAAATCAACAGATTATGTTAATTTTTGTATCCGAATTAATATCTTTCAAAGCGTTTTTGAAGGCTGACTTTTCAAAATCTCTCCGCCTGGTTCGACAGTTTCTAATGTCATCTTTTGCAAAATCTGGGAAGATAAATTTATGGTGTCTATGATAAGGTAAGTGCCTAATTATTGGAGATGGAACAAATAATAGGATGGGCAGTACACCCACCTCATCGGTACCTACGATTTAGCAATTTCATCTACACAAAGAAGAATATAGGTACAGCTTCATTAACTTACGCTCCAGCGAAGAAATGAATGAAGGCGTCTTTGTCGGTCATCATAAACAATAACCGGTTGCATCTGACAACTATTGCATCATCTGCCGCTTTTTCCCGTCGTTCGCCAAATAAGGAATTGGGAAACTTAGACGGTTTTCACTTCTTCATGCACACTCTAAAAAGCAAATAATTGCCGTATTTTCAATTGATCAAGCTAAAGCAACACGATCAATTAAAAGCGAGAAGTCTGAGACAGGCCGCTCATTGACTCGGTAGCGGCGCAATGCCAACCCGGCAGTCAGCCGTCGTCGCTGGCTGAACGGGCCGCGCCAGTCCGCGCAAAGTACTACAGCCACGTGCTTGCACATCGCTGATTGGTTGGAATCACGTGGTTGTTCATTTTTGAGGCACCGCATTTTTATCTCACAAATCTCGGGCCGTGTGGGGCAATTTTTTGCCAGCTTTATCCCAGGTTTTGCTGTTTGGTGAACACATGCTTTACAACCACACTACAATATTTTTCATATACGTATATTTTTGATATATGCGCCGTCCGAGCGAGCTTCCCTAGAAGACAGCTGGCTAATCCTCCGAGCGATCTGCTAAGTTTGGTGGCTGCCGGCAGTCGACCTTAGAGGGGTGGTGGTGATGTGCTGTTCTTTTGGGACTGAAGAAAGTTCGAAAGAATTATACTTGCGGCTTGTTTTGATGCAAACCAGCAATACGACCTTTGACCGCGTGTCGAAAGTTGTGCGTGTCTGTTTATGTTGACGCTGGCTGGTGCCACGGCGATAAGAGCACTTTAACTGAGTAATGGCTTGGCCTGTCTTCTCCTTAAAAGGAAACACGTAGACAGGTTGCAATCCAAAAGACAAAGTTTGAATAACTTGTGAATTGATATAGCGGACACAGTCTGGTAATCTAATATAATTTGCACTACGTATGTACGTACCGGAGAGTGCTGCTTGCTACTAAATAGTAAAATAAAAATCCAGTAGTAAAATAACAGTATATTGGACAGTGAGAATCGGGGCTGAAAAGCGTTAAATAGAGTGAGCGAAGCTGTGGTGGTGATCAGGGCGGTGAATGGCTGGGAGAAAAGCCACATCAATGAACCATTTCGTTTAGTCGCTCGGCAGCCCAGCAACAAAGGTTGTAACACTTGAGAATATGCAGAAGATAATCATCATGGGGCTGTAAGAGAAAATTAGGTAGGGGTAAAGGGCTCACACACTCAGCAAGTGATGAAGCAACTGTGGCCACAAGATCTTCAGCACTCTAAACCATACATCAATAATGCGAATGTTGAAAGGGTCTTGAGCGATCCTTGCGAGGTTGCTGGGACAATTTCTGCCATATATGTAACAGGTCATCCGCCGAAGGGGAGGGGAGTATTGTGGGCAGGTATTGGAAAAGTACCTAATATCAGGTATCAGTTACAGGTGTTTCTAAAATACCCACTCAGGTATCAGGTATAGGTAGGTATTCACAAAAATACAGGTATCAGGTATTAGGTATCAGGTATTTTCCCATAAAAGTTAAAATCCGGATTTTAGCCGAAAAATCGCTGAAACTACCAATTTTGGGCTCAAATGGCAGCTAAAATCAGATTAGACCCCCTGTTACATGTATCGTTTATGAAGAAGGGAACTGCACAGCACGGAAGGTATAAGTCCCCAGTAGTTTTGACCAAATCCTGAGCTATGAGGAAGATAATAATAGAGTGAAGAATTTGGAAGAGTGATATTGGTTGGGGGGACACACACAGTACAGTACACTGAACTTGACAGAACAGAATTTTTCGCATGAGAAGTATCGCCTATATTGTAGTTACGGTTTTTCACACCTCCGACGCGTCTGCTGCATTATTTTCAACACCTAACCACTTTTTATTATTAGCGGATCGCCAATTAGGTACAATTACATGCAACTATGTATGCACATATTGTCCTGATCAGCACAAACAGCGTCAGTAAAATCACAGACCAATAGCGTAATTCAGCCAGTCCAGATTACGGACTTCTCGTTCGGTTGGACTTCTAAAAGTTAGTGTGGTTTTGTCTCGTAACCCGATTTGTCGTCGAAGTGCCAGAGCAGCCAGTTGCTTGAGAGAGGGCGGTTGCAGAGGCGCCACAGTCAGCACCCGTTTTCTGCCAGCCACCACAGTGTTGGTGTTGGACACCACTTGACACTTGGTGTTCACGGCAAAGCCAGGTAGCGCCCTAACAGGCTCCAACCAACATTCAGAACCTTCGAAATGCAGTCGATACAGAATGTTACAGTCGGTTGGTTTGGGAAAATCCATTGATCCGCTCAATATCATCATTCGCTGGCCACACATGGTCAGACGACAGACATCAAAGCCAGGCTTGCAATAAATTTGATACTTTCTGCAGTAGCTTTGGCATGGATTGAGACTCAATTCAAATATTGAGTACTGGTCGTAGAGAGAAAATAGATACACCTGCTCGTCACTGACAGCTGCACCGGAAAATGGGGCTTCCACTGGCACTTCCTTAAGCAGCGAGATTCGGCATCGCTCGACTAGCCATAGACAAGCGGCAGAACCGGCACGCAAGTCTCTTCTAGCAATAACTACCCAACCAATGCCGCTTTTACCGATTCCAACCATAGACGGCGGCACGCGTTGACTCCACTTCTCGCAGGTTTCAGTGTCTACCACTGTAAACACGAATCTGTAAGGACCTGTAATTTCAAGTAAGGCCAGTTGGTTGTTAGCGGAATCCACGTGACATAAGGTGTCGATGGAAGTGGAGCTGACTTGGGTTATTTTACGCATTTTCTCAGGTCTCAGAGTCTGTAAAGCACACAGCCACTGGGAGTTGTCTTCGACCAATCGACGCAGCACGAAAACCTCGTCCAACGGGTCGCTGATGCCCACTAAACCGACGATGTCAACTGGCATGGAGACTGAATACGTATGATTGCATCTTCTAAATACACTCCATCACAAAAATAGTACGCAGTACGTGTCCTAGTTACCGTACAGTACATATTACTTAAATTATTACTACTCCGACTTAGAAACATACTTACCTCACTATTTTCTTCTGCGAAACATTTAGGTGAGCACGGACGACCAAATCACCGGCGTAGAGCATCTGCTCAAGTCGTGGCGTTTCGGCGAAAACGAAGCTAAACCAGAAAGCCAGTTTTTCCACACAATCGAACCACTCCCCTTTGCTGAAAACAACATCGCGCCCATCCTGGCCTGTGTTCAACAGGAACCTGATCTGCACACAGCAGCTAACGAATGCTCCGGTCGGCTGTTGAAATCCCACACGCAAACCAACTTGGTCATCTTGAAAGGCCTTGGCTGCCAGGCGCCATTGCAAACCGTTAATTGTTACGTAGTCGCTGACCATTTGCGCCGGCTGACCGCAACGCAACGCCCACCAACTGTGAATGCTCAACTGCAACCAACCCTCCTCGCAGTCACCAGTAGACCACATGCGCAGACCAGTAGAATAAACCAATTAACCGGCAGAACGAACACAACTAAACCAAATAGATAGCAATTTTGTTTGTATCATTAATCCTTTGCAATGTAGCGGATTTCCAATCCGCAAAGAAATTCAGCTGAAGCACTACCAAATTTAAATTTGGTCTACTAGATAATGTTGCAGCCATACCGTTGGCGTTGAAGCACTACCAAATTTAAATTTGGTCACTGGAATGTTACAGCCATACGGTTGAAGCATAACCAAATCTAAATTTGGTCTCCTAGATAATGTTACAGCCATACTGTTGAAGCACTACCAAATTTAGATTTGGTCACTGGAATGTTACAGCCATACGGTTGAAGCATAACCAAATCTAAATTTGGTCTCCTGTGTTCAACAGGAACCTGATCTGCACACAGCAGCTAACGAATGCTCCGGTCGGCTGTTGAAATCCCACACGCAAACCAACTTGGTCATCTTGAAAGGCCTTGGCTGCCAGGCGCCATTGCAAACCGTTAATTGTTACGTAGTCGCTGACCATTTGCGCCGGCTGACCGCAACGCAACGCCCACCAACTGTGAATGCTCAACTGCAACCAACCCTCCTCGCAGTCACCAGTAGACCACATGCGCAGACCAGTAGAATAAACCAATTAACCGGCAGAACGAACACAACTAAACCAAATAGATAGCAATTTTGTTTGTATCATTAATCCTTTGCAATGTAGCGGATTTCCAATCCGCAAAGAAATTCAGCTGAAGCACTACCAAATTTAAATTTGGTCTACTAGATAATGTTGCAGCCATACCGTTGGCGTTGAAGCACTACCAAATTTAGATTTGGTCACTGGAATGTTACAGCCATACGGTTGAAGCATAACCAAATCTAAATTTGGTCTCCTAGATAATGTTACAGCCATACTGTTGAAGCACTACCAAATTTAGATTTGGTCACTGGAATGTTACAGCCATACGGTTGAAGCATAACCAAATCTAAATTTGGTCTCCTAGATAATGTGACAGCAATACTGTTGAAGCACTACCAAATTTAGATTTGGTCACTGGAATGTTACAGCCATATGGTTGAAGCATAACCAAATCTAAATTTGGTCTCCTAGATAATGTGACAGCAATACTGTTGAAGCACTACCAAATTTAGATTTGGTCACTGGAATGTTACAGCCATACGGTTGAAGCATAACCAAATCTAAATTTGGTCTCCTAGATAATGTTACAGCAATACTGTTGAAGCACTACCAAATTTAGATTTGGTCACTGGAATGTTACAGCCATACGGTACCAAATCTAAACTTGGTCTCCTAGATAATGTTACAGCCATACTGTTGAAGCACTACCAAATTTAGATTTGGTCACTGGAATGTTACAGCCATATGGTTGAAGCATAACCAAATCTAAATTTGGTCTCCTAGATAATGTGACAGCAATACTGTTGAAGCACTACCAAATTTAGATTTGGTCACTGGAATGTTACAGCCATACGGTACCAAATCTAAATTTGGTCTCCTAGATAATGTGACAGCAATACTGTTGAAGCACTACCAAATTTAGATTTGGTCACTGGAATGTTACAGCCATACGGTACCAAATCTAAATTTGGTCTCCTAGATAATGTGACAGCAATACTGTTGAAGCACTACCAAATTTAGATTTGGTCACTGGAATGTTACAGCCCTACGGTTGAAGCATAACCAAATCTAAATTTGGTCTCCTAGATAATGTGACAGCCATACTGTTGAAGCACTACTAAATTTAGATTTGGTCACTGGAATGTTACAGCCATACCGTTGAAGCATAACCAAATCTAAATTTGGTCTCCTAGATAATGTTACAGCCATACTGTTGAAGCACTACCAAATTTAGATTTGGTCACTGGAATGTTACAGCCATACGGTACCAAATCTAAATTTGGTCTCCTAGATAATGTGACAGCAATACTGTTGAAGCACTACCAAATTTAGATTTGGTCACTGGAATGTTACAGCCATACGGTTGAAGCATAACCAAATCTAAATTTGGTCTCCTAGATAATGTGACAGCCATACTGTTGAAGCACTACCAAATTTAGATTTGGTCACTGGAATGTTACAGCCGTTGAAGCATAACCAAATCTAAATTTGGTCTCCTAGATAATGTTACAGCCATACTGTTGAAGCACTACCAAATTTAGATTTGGTCACTGGAATGTTACAGCCATACGGTACCAAATCTAAATTTGGTCTCCTAGATAATGTGACAGCCATACTGTTGAAGCACTACCAAATTTAGATTTGGTCACTGGAATGTTACAGCCATACGGTTGAAGCATAACCAAATCTAAATTTGGTCTCCTAGATAATGTGACAGCCATACTGTTGAAGCACTACCAAATTTAGATTTGGTCACTGGAATGTTACAGCCATACGGTACCAAATCTAAATTTGGTCTCCTAGATAATGTTACAGCCATACTGTTGAAGCACTACCAAATTTAGATTTGGTCACTGGAATGTTACAGCCATACGGTACCAAATCTAAATTTGGTCTCCTAGATAATGTGACAGCAATACTGTTGAAGCACTACCAAATTTAGATTTGGTCACTGGAATGTTACAGCCATACGGTTGAAGCATAACCAAATCTAAATTTGGTCTCCTAGATAATGTTACAGCCATACTGTTGAAGCACTACCAAATTTAGATTTGGTCACTGGAATGTTACAGCCATACGGTACCAAATCTAAATTGGGTCTCCTAGATAATGTTACAGCAATACTGTTGAAGCACTTTCAAATTTAAATTTGGTTGCTGGAATGTTACAGCCATACTGTTGAAGCACTTTCAAATTTAAATTTGGTTGCTGGAATGTTGCAGCCATACTGCTGAAGCACTACCAACTTGTGGGTGTGCGTGATGGGCCCGCACGCAGTGTGGCCAAACGCTGGGGCTACGACGCCCCATATGGACAACCCATCCATCCGAGATGACGCGTGCAGCAGTTTATACGAGTGATTGTATTGCAGATAGAAAACGGACGTCTACAACACAAGTTAACACATCAATTGCACTTACATAACGTATTCAGGATCAACAGCAAATAAGCAATCATGCTTTAGATTAATTTGCCGCAAAGCTCAACACGCTAACAACTTACAGACTTTACAAGTAATAAGCTTTTTTAACGCAACTCTTGAAGAAGAACACGGATCGCTGGATTCGAAACTACGTACATAGAAATGCTACTCGGCTCTTGACCAGGAGCCCATTCTTGAAGGAGGATTCAGGAAACTGAGTTGCAGTGACCGGTCACAAAAATGTAACCAGAGTAACTGAACCCAGAGTTAAAAGTAACCCATATACTGAAAACAGCAGACATCACCAGTCAGGATGTACGTATCACACACACTATCAGCCTTAGAAAGACTGCATAGCTTAGAAACGTGTACATACAAAAACTGCTCACCACAAGTCACCTACAGCCGCTAGCGTTGGGTACCCTACCATCGGTACATGACAGAACTGTACAACAGAACCATGATCCTTTTACGCATCAACAACCGTCTACTAACACGACACGTTGTCAGAGATAACCTCTTACTACTCATAAAAACCTCAAAATGTAACGCAATAAGAGAAATTGTATGAAATGAAACCGCTGAGTGATGTTGAAACTCATACAGAATATGAGACAAAACTTGGTTGGACATTCACTTTCGTTTGCCTCTACCACGACCTCGGCCCACTCCTTTGAGACCGCTTTGATCAGACTTGCTACCCGCTTCGGACAGCATAGCCGACATTCCTGCAGGGCGAGGAACACATTGAGCTCTGAAAATAGGGTATAGAGAGTTTTGCGGCGCTGCACAACTCGATTGCTGGCAAAACTTTAACTTTATAAACACGAATATATGGTGGTCAGAAAAAGACCCGATAGCCGGCCACTCGCGTGCCCGACGCAAGCTGGGGAATAGGGGCAAATGCCAGAGCTGGTACTATCTTGAATGCAGAGGGAAATCTGGGTCTGTGTTGCACCGATTCATCAGATTCAATTCGGCCAGATTCGCCCAAATAGAACATACAGGCGGAAATCTGAGTTAGAAACAGTCTGAGCAGGTGAATATAGCCTTGTTTAGCTATAAGTTAACGAGTTATAAGATTAACGAGACATGATTTTAGTGCCACTTAGCCATGCATAGCAAAAAATAGTGCATTTAGGTTTACAGATGAACATGGCTATAGACCCTTCTTGACTGATTCCGAAGGGCCGCCTAATTGGTACTATTATCTTTCAATGTTTTTTGTCGCCTAATAGTACCATCGCCTAATAGTGCTGTACCGGCAACAGATGATACAGAAAGGAAGTTGTGTATCACCAATGAGATATTCTGTTTGAGCATTACAATACCCCAAATGCAGGACTGAACATTTCTGTAAGACGACTGATAACTAAAACAAGGCCTTCAATAAGGGGCTATAAATAATTCTGCAAGGGCACTGATAAAATTTAACTGACTGATAAAAAAGAGCTAAACCGAAAAGCTGAGAGGAAAACACGTACTGGACGCGTTGCGCAGGGTTGCTAATTGACTGCGGAAAGGAAAAGTCCGATGTCCCGAGCGTCTGGTCTCCAGGCGATGGCGAACAGTTTCCAGAGTTGGTAGAGAAATAAGCCTCATCATCAAAAGACGAAAAAACGGCCTTGTCATATTGCGGTTCTGGCTTGGTAACTGCCGAAAACACAATCTCCTCTCCAAGTTCTTCTGCAATGAAAAACTCGTCAAGATGGTCAGGCTCATACATGTACTAGGGGTTTTGGGGTTACCCCCCAGCTGGAAAGGCCAAACCCCCCCACTCCCGACCAGACATGGGCAAAGGGGGGGCTACACCCCTCAGGAATTTTTTTGGGAAGAATTTTGTATAGAAAAGTTTGATAAAAATATGTCTGGATTAGGTGTAAATGAGGCCAGAATAGCTTATTTTAACTTATTTGATTAAAAATAAGCCAAAAACCTTTTGATTTTGCAGAAATCGGACTTTTTGGCGTACCACCCACTTAGGCGCTCCTACCCCCCTGAGTAATTGAAAATTGTACCCCCCTCAGCCGAAATGCTAGCCCATGTCTGCCCCCAACACAAAAATTCAAGTACTAGTATAGTAGTGGCCCCAGTACTAACAAACTGGCTCAGAAATCACAAATTTTTAGCCTATATTTCGCTTGAAAAGCCTTTGGAAACAGAATTTGGCGTTTATCCTGATAAAAAGAGAAATCTGTGTTTTTGGCTTTTAGCTCTAAAACGCTATTTTTTAGCTTAAAATAGCGATTTTTAGCCCAGTTCAACCCACTCTTCATCATCATGGCTCTGGCACCTCTACTTACCAAGACCAATTCCTTCTCTCCCACCCCTTCCCAGCCCACTGGTCTCTTACCCATGCTCTCGGTACTCGACCATACTCTCATAATGTACATACTTGTTGGCACATAATCGAAATCGACTGCTAATCGCAGATGCCTGTGGTGGGAAATTACAAACAAACAAACAAACAAACAAACAAAGCGTCCTTACTGGAAAAACGTGCTAAAAACGCATTTCCAGGCGTTTTGGAGCTTTTTAGAATTTTGGACCCATCTGGGCGAAACCCCTCTCGACCCCCACCTGAGGGAACTACCCTACACCCCTCCCCTCTAGAAAAGTTAGAAAATCTGAATTCTCCCCCAAGTTGGCCCGCAGCTGTTCCATGTATGGTCAGGCTCTTACAGATAAACGTTTAGCAACCATGTAACTTTTCTCAAACCTGCAATTCGGTGAAAGACGTCTTTGTTTGGACAAACGTCCCGATGAAGAGGTAATTCCTTCCGGGGAATTACATGACGACTGTTATACTCACAAACGACACGGTCTTTGGATCCCTACAACCAACACAACGCATGTACGACGCTTGGTGCAAACCTACTCTCACCCTAAGCAGATTGGGTTGGGTTATTCGAAAAAAAAAACAATTTGATGTTTTTTTTTCAGAATAGCTTTTCATTCGAGATCGAACATGGCAGCACTAGTACAAGATCAACTGAGTTGTTCAGTTACATAATCGATCTACTGGGTTTTACAGCGTTAATGTTGTTTAGAGTGCGCAGCGGGACAATACACAGTTGCACACGTGTTTCGAAACGGCAAATAAAGAATTGCACGCACCTGTCTATGACCCAGTAAATGAGTCTGCAAAGCCTGTCGACTGACCTCCACCTCACAGTATGGGCATGAGTAAAACCTATCCAACGACACCATATCCACGCTGGAACGACAACCGTTGAACACTGCACAACCAATAGTTAAACAGTCAGGGAAATAACGACATCCATGGTACCGGTTCAACCTGAAGTGGTACCAAAGACGGTATCGGTACCATGGTACCCTTCGATCTAGACCTCAGGTGATACGGGGGCTTTTGGCTAAAATCAACGTTTTTTGCTTATTTTTCATTAAAATTAGCTATTCTGAGCTCTTTTACACCTAATTCAGACATATTTTGATCATAATTTTCTATACAAAATTCTTCAAAAAATTTCCTGAGGGGTAGCGGCCGGCTGAGGAGGTAGGTCAGACCTGAGGGGGTAAGCCCCCTTAGCCCATGTCTGCCTAGGGGACGCATCGGTATAGGGCACGCGCCTGAGCGTCTGTTTTCCAAATATACCCCTAGGGGGATGCATCAGTATAGGGCACGTTGCGGAGTCGCATAGTCACAAGAAAGTTAATTAATTAATTAATATTAGTCCATTTCTGACCTTCCCTAATTCCCCCCCAGCCCCTGACTCCCCCTAACAGGGTTCGTGCGGCTTTTGTATAGCAAAATTCTCTGACCTTTCCCTGACTTTTCCATGACCAACCAGAGTGAGGAAACGGCAACCAATGAGAAAAATTGGCTTCGAAAAACTCATTTTTAAACCGTATATAGGGTAACTTCCGGTTTATGTAAGTTATACGAAAGGTTATCCGTCCGAATAGACAGCAAGCAAGCGAACAAAGCAGAACAAAAAGAACAGCAAAGAAAAAGAAAAACATGGATCGAATCAGATGCGGACTGGCTGCGCCGGTTGACCGGCTTCAATCAAATACCTTTACCTCTCAAGTAGTAGTGTAGTAGTAGTAAGTAGGCTATTATCCTTATAATTCAAATTTTGCAAAACCTGCGCTAAATGATCTGGTCTTGGTCGATGATCTGGTTTTGGTCAGGTGGCTCGAAACTAACTCCTACTTAAACTTGGTCCAGCGGATAAAAACGGTGCGTCGTTGGTGGTATCATGGTATCGGCACTGTCGCGGTTTAGGGATCTTTTCAAAGTTTAGCTATACTCTACCACTTTGGTATACTAGTTTACAAGAACTGTCTGTAAACTATTTTACTTTGGCTGACTTTT
>JASANB010006171.1:0-18361 GCA_030248155.1 Sabatieria punctata | reverse complement strand
AAAATGGCTCTTAACGTGAACCTCTGGGTACCCAACTTTTGGCTGAGTGCAACTGCCACAGTGCAGACCACCACGTGTGCTTCTGATACCAACCTTTGGACAGCTTGTGTGGCTGCATTTTTCTCAATTTCTTGTAGTGCCTTCATGGTTCGCAGTTCCTCCTTGTTCATTTTCTTTGGGTGCCTCCCTTCAGAGAAACTGGGGAAATCCCGATGAGAGCTCTCCCAATCCAGAGCCATTCTTCTCAATTCCAGTGATATTATGGGGCCATAGTGACCCTTGTCTAGAGCTATGTCGCGCAGGATTCGTGATGGAGAATATGGCTCATCTGCATGCACGGCTGTGAGATCAGTTCAGGAGATCCGTACTATGATTTTTCCTAAATCGCCCTTGAAGTGGTTTGTGGCACTATCCACTAAGCGGGTGATAGCCTTGTTACTGTTGGTGAAGATTAAAACACGACCCTTGTGGTTGCAAGTTAGGTGGGCGTCTGTTAACACCAGGGCACTTTGGGTTTTGCCAGTACCCGAGGGACCAAAGATTATTGATAAGGGTGCTACGTGTTAAATCATCACAATCATGCTACGGGTTAAATCACACAAACGGGTTAAATCGTTTCAGAAGATGGATTAGCGGCAGGTGATGAATGAAAGTAGTTCTCAAGGTGACAGTTAAAAGAGCGGCCTGATCTAGTCAAAGATAGTCGGCGCCTTTGAAATATTACACACACATAGTGAATAAGGAGATAATTGGCCTGACGAACACCTATGTAAAACAACTACTAACAGGTAAAGAATGCAGTTGTGAAATTGCCTATACATCTAAGATCATTAGAACTTCTAATGCGGAAAAATAATTCCTAATTCCGTCGCAGCCGCAGCTGCTTCCATTGCAAAATTTGTGAGCTTTCAAAAACAACTGCTGCTAAAAGTACTGCCAACTTCCATGGATCCCATTCATCTACCAGCAAAATTTATTTGTTTACATGACACAAAACAACCATATCCCAGACAGCTACTAGTCTAATACTAGTACCTTGATGCTTATTAGTCTTCAAGGCAACATCCAGTATGCACAAATGCATGTCACCAGAGGAGTGTGTGCTGTACTTTTTCAGCTTGATTTTCAGTGGTGCCTCTGCTGAGGAAGGTCTGGTCTGGTTTAGTCTGGTCCTTCAGTTGAGTTCCTGTCTCATTTATAGTGTCTATGCCCCCGATCCCTTTCCTGTTCGCAGTCGATGTACTGTATGAGTTCTGATGTGTTGAGCCCCTGTGTCCCAAGCTTTCACAGACAATAAATAAATAAATACCTATGAAAAGCACCACATATTTTTGGTGACCGCACAGGGAGACGACTTGGTGCGGGTAAGTAGTGGCGCTTTCTGTTGATTTCAGACTCATGGAAGTTTTCTGCTGCATAGTGTGGATATTTTGCGCCGCGTGTTCAATTTTCTTGACAGGGAGGCGATAACGTTCAGCCCCTTACTACAGGGAGTTAGAAGTAATTGGTAAGTGGTGCTTGATTGAATTGTACTAATCGGTGGCGAAATCGGCCAGCCTTGTCTTGGAAACAGGGAGACAACAAAGTTTAGCCCCTTGGTAGAGGGAGACGACAAAGTTTAGCCCCTTGGTACTGGCAGTGTGAAGTGATTGGCTTTGGAAACAGGTAGGGAGAAACAACGTTTAGCCCTTGGCACAAGACATCAAGGAGAATTTCAGCTGTGGGTAAGTTGAAAGCTTGCAGAAAGCTACATTGTACATCTCAGTTATATTGATAATTTGCAAGAATTTATTGAACTGTAATTGGTTTTGGAAGTTTAATTAGTTGCACTGGACGAAGAAGAGTTACAAGACGTTTACCCACTGAGAGATCGAGAAAGAGACAGGCAATCTGACTGAGCCTCTTAGAGCAGCAGCTGCTAGATGACAAGTCGCGTTCACCCTTAGATAGAGTTGGACCAATCCAGAGGCCACTACAAGACAAAATATGGTTGATGCACAGGTACAGGATTTGCAGGCTCGTTTGGAGCAAGCCTTGAACAGGATAAACCAAATGGAAGAGGACCAGGAGCAAATGCAGCAACTGTTGAACCAAACCAACCAAATTGGGCCCAGACACACTGTGATGTAACGGTGTCCCCTCCAATGAACAAATTGCTGCACTGAGACAAGAATTACAAGCTGTGCGTGAGTTGCTGACAGAGATGGACAATTCATCCTATGCAGTCAATTGTTGCCAGGAAGTGCACAACAGTTCAGTTCAAATTTGCATGATGGATAGTATGGTTCTCCATATGCCTACACTGGAAAAAGACTGGCCAATCAGTTGTGAAGGGCGAACCAAAGCAGTTCCAGTTCACAAGATGGATAGTATGGATCGACATCCACCTCCACTGGAACAGACCTGGTCAATGAATTATGAAGACGAAAGAGGAGACCTGGGAATGGAAGTGGAATGGGAGAACAGAACTGAAGACCAAATGGAACAAAATGGTACAGAAGCATTGGGTTTGAATCTGCTCTTTTCAGTTGACAAAGCTGTTGATGCTGAAAACACTGGAACATTGTTTCAAGAATCACTACAGGAGCCAGAGAGCTACTCCACAAAGCCAGAAATAGCTGTTGAGTGTAAAGATGAACTAACAACTGAGTGCATTCAAGCAACTGCACTTGATAGTGAGGCAGAAGAAACAGTGGCTGAATCAGAAGAAATCCCACAGAAAATCGAGGCCCTAGATCACAATGCCAATGCACTTGGTGAAAGTTCATTTTCCACTCCCTCAGATATAGCTCAAGGATTCACTGTCAATGGACAGAATTTGATTGGAATTGTAAGTAGTGAACCAGAGAGCAATCAAGAGCAGGATCTGCCAAAGACATTACTACTGAAAGTAGAACAAACAGCGATAAAACGAGACAGAGAGCAGCAGACTGAAGTTGACCAAGTCAGAAGACTGAAACTAAGTCAATCAACCACTGGTACGGCAGGTCAATGCTCTTCTGAAAAGCAGTTCCAACAGGGCAAAGCAGGTGAAGAAGGAATACTCCAGCATGGTGTAACCACAAACTCAGGGGTGGAAATGAGACAAACAGTCTTCAAAAATGGGCTGCAACCAGAATTCCAACAATGGGCAGATTCGAATAACAGAATGGAAATCCTGGCTGAGGCATGGATTCCAGCTGAAGGAATGAAGAAAGTCCCAACACCCATAACCAGTAATGAACAAAAGAGTATCCCAGAGGCAGTTCCACAAAGCCATGAGGAAAACACCCGCAATGCTGCACTGTTTAACAACTTTCTCTAGCCCTTCAACCGTTTTTATGCAACTGTCACCATCCTGCTTTATTTGACCTTTCTACTGGCATGTGTAGCTTCCACCCCAACCACATCTCAGTGTCAAACTAATGGGGTATACTCCCAAATTCACCCTGTATTTTGTCAGAACAAAATTATTCACAAAGCTATGGTTCACTGGCTGAGTCTCCAAAGAATGCGTTTGTGCAAAAGAAATTACGCAAGGTCTAGAGCAGCCTGGCATCGCAAAGAGGTAACCAAAGGCATCGAAACATTTGCTGACTCCAGTAACAGATCGCCTGACAAAGAAGAATCGACTAGCCAGATGATGACCTCCTTCATTTATAATTGCTGTGAAGCTGCACCCAAGCAGCATGGTTCAAAGTGTCTATATTCAATTCTTCAGTCTACCTGTCAATACCAAGATGTTAGTGCTGTGCTGCCTAGCCTGAACCCGGATGATACTGTAGTAGCAGAGGAAAGGAAAGAGGACCTGAACAGACTGCCAGAGGAATATTATTTGATAAAGGTGGATTACTTATATGATTTTAAATTTCAGTTGCAGAGTACCTGGCAAGTCGGTAGGAAGAAGAGTAATCTGAAGTATGCAGAGCAGCAAAATCGGTTTTACATTGGCGTCTATCACCCAGCAATCAAGCAACCAGTAGATTTTCTGTATTGTTCAATCCTAACATTGCCATTAACCAAAAACCTCACAAAAGAGTGTTGGATAAGGACGGTACGTTTGGATAAGAAAACACTTTCAAACCTACAGTTTTGGATTACCTCAACAGAACTGCCAAGAGAGCATAGAAATTGTACTAAAACTTATTGTACTGGGGTTCGCCCCTATCTCAAGTAGCTTCACCTTCATCTCAGGTGATGGGCTTAGAGGAAGATGGTGCTACAGAGCTAACTTCTAGCTCATTTGCATGCTTAGCTGTACTGATGTTCGCTTTGCATTTTCTGTTCTTTGAATTTCATGTAAAATGTTGTTGTGCTCATATTGACTTAGATTTTGTCAGTTTATTGGGTGAATGGATGGACACCTCCTCAAGGAATAGCACTTACTCTACTCAAATGACCATGGATCAGTAGCAAAATTTGCAAGTTGGATTGCTTCTCCCACTCCACCCTCACAAGGTGGAATGCCTCTCTCACCCAACCCTTGCAAGATGGATTGTTTCTGTCACCCCATCCTACACAGTCTCACTTTGCACTTTGTACTTTGCCTGCATCATTTGCAACCCCCAAACCTATCTGTTTTCGACCTGAGCATCCCTATTACTTCTGCTCAGTATGGTCGCCTCACATAACCCCTGCCCTTTGTATAATCAAACCACTAGCAAACTGGATGTATCCCTCTGTTCATAAGAACCCTCACTTGTTGTGACACAGCAACCAGAACTGTCAGTCAAGACACTCTACCGAGCAAATAGCTCCATTCAACAAATTGGCCTTCCTTCAAACAGAAACTAATTTTCAGTGTCTATACCCCTTTCATAACCCTTTCAACTACTACAACGCAAATGAACCACCAGCTATACCACAAGTCTTGCCACAAGGGACCCCTTTGTTACCCAACCAGCTTCGCAACGCAGACCCTGATGATAGGCAACAGTTGAAGCAGCAGGAATTGGACTTCGCTTTATTTGCTTCAACAAGAATGACTACTAAAGACCATACATACTAACTAATTTTCCTCATGATCAATCTCACAGAGGTACCATGAACCTCTTACAAATGGCAGTATCTACTCAACTACTGATATTACCTGATTTCTGTACTTTTCCTGCTTTGAACTCACCCAGTCGGTAGTCGAGATAATCCACCCATGCTGGTTTAACCCCAACAGCTTTTCTACAAACATGGTCAAATCTGATTTTTGGTCATCACCGTTCAGTGCGTAAGTAACCAACCTGAGGTTCACCATTTGGCGATAATATCAACTTTCACGCTTTTCCAAATTGATACTGTTTCATGTGTCTGGTGAAGGTTTAGCTAATGCATGGCTTTTCTTCAAAAAGGGGAAATATTGTACCATTAGTCCATGTCTTTGTTTTAAGGAGGTATTGAGTATTCGTTTTAGCACACTGCCTATCATGCTGAGCATATAGAACAATTGTCACTGATGTACAATGTATGACCTTCTCTTCCAACTTTGCTTTTCTTGTGCTTTGTTTGATTTTGTTGCTTTGAGTGTCGGGACGCCACTCTTTAGTTGTCGGGAGGTGTGACGGAAGGTCTTTAGGTGTTGCAACGATATTTAGTTGTATTCCTGTGTCACTGTTTAAGATTGCACGTTCCTTAATTTAATTTAGCGAAACAGGCCCAGTGTAATGCAATCACCCTACAGTCAAATAGTTTAAATTTGAGTTAACTGTCCTGTCAAGTCTAATTTGGCCACTTTAATTTCTGTTAATTGGATTTGTTTCATGCCACAGACTTATTGTGATGTATTCTGTGTCCTCGTCAAGACGATCTGACAGGTAGTGCTGATGGGAGGCACATCTCTATTAATGTGCTTGATTTGAGGCCGGAAAACATCGCCTATGGGCACGGCTTAACCCCAATCAGTACTACTTAAGGGTCTCCCTGGCCAGCCAAGATCAGTCTCGATCAGTCTCGTTCAGTCTGGTCCTTCAGTTGAGTTCCTGTCTCATTTATAGTGTCTATACCCCCGATCCCTTTCCTGTTCGCAGTCGATGTACTGTACGAGTTCTATTGTGTTGAGCCCCTGTGTCCCAAGTTTTCACAGACAATAAATAAATAAATACCTACGAAAGGCACCACAACTGCGCTTTTCAGACATTTTATAATTATTGAACACCCGATTCGACCAGAAAATAGACCTTACTGATACCTCGTTGAGGAAGTTGTGGTGACAATTGTGGCCGTCTTAACTTTGTTCGAACTCGGTCTAACGACTTTCGAAGCCATTCTCCTCAGGTCCTCTGAATAGCTCGTCGTGCACCACTTGAAAAATTCGCCAACGACGCAGGTTCGATTCCTGCTCTGGGCACCACTTGAAAAATTCGCTGGCCCAATGATGGGGTACTTAGAAACTGTGCGTTGTGTTAGGAGCCTCGTCGACGACCTAAACTTACGTTATTTAATAAAGACAGAGACCGAAACTCGAACCGAGCAGAATAACTTGTCACACACACAAACTGACCAACCAACAACTTGTCACACACCTTTCTTACGTTTACTCTATCTTTTCGTCCGAGCAGACAAAAAACAAAATTCAAATCAACCAACAAAAAGGGTAGAAACTTGTTAACGGCGCTCCATGACGCACAATAAAGTTATCGAATCACATTCGACAATAATCATATTTTTTATCTATGTTGAGCAGTTCTGAAGATATGGGCATTTTGAGAATTTGCGAACAAAACCGTTGCAGTTGGTATGCAATGGTGGTTTGAAATTTTACTCAATTCTGTCATATGCTAGATACGGAGCCATGCAATTAGCATCACCTAATGCAGTTTTTGCCGCTGATTATGAAAATTACCTCTATTTTTCAATCGGACGGGTTCTGAGTGAGTTACAAGGCCTGGTGCCCTGTCATCCACATTGTAGGAAATTTATCAAACAGGTGCGTGAAATAGTAACTGTTATACTATCTGTGAGACCAATCACATCTCTACTTCTCAAGAAGAGACGTTCCCTCTCAGCTAGGCTGGCATTGTTGGGCAATGATGGTTTCGTTATCCTGGTGTTGACATTTGCTCTGGCTCTTCCTCTGCCTCTTCCAGTTCTTCCCCGTTTCTTCCAGCTCTTTCTTCGCCTCTCCCACTGGGCCCAGCTACTACATTGTCTCTTGAGCTATTGATGTTGTTTAGTAATTCCTTGTGCAAAGCCTAGGCATGGTCACAGGAGAAAAATTGTCAACAAAATCTGACAAGTTTACCTTCCCAGACCTGAGTACTGTTGCATGCGTATACGCATTACGCATATCATTACGCAAAGTACGCATTGCATTTTAGAATGCGTATACGCATACGCATACGCATTTGAATTTCATTACGCAATATTATTACGCATTCTGCCAAAAGTTTGCGTATTTTTGCGTAATGCGTATTGGGTCTAAGAATAGCTGTCTTTTCGAGTGACTTGCAAAAATTAGTTGAACTTCTTACCAAATTGTCATTAGTAGCATGTAGCTAGTGCGAAGGTAGGTACCAACAATTTTTGTGAGAAATTGGAAAGCTTTAGCTAAAGCTGTGTGCCTACAGTACTCTGTTTGAAAAGAGGGGAAACTTTTATGGCGGGAAGGAAATGCCGGCCAAATCCTTGAATTGTTAGTCTCTAGGGTTTTGGTTAGCATCTGTTGCACACATGTAACAGGTCATCCGCTGAAGGGGGCAGGGGGTTGGGGGGGCTGGCGCCGGCCGGGGAGGAGTCTGAGCCAAAACTTTCGGAGGGGGGTGGGCACTAAAAACATACAAAAATCGCTGATTTGAACTGAAATACAGCTAAAAAGTGCAGTTTTACAGACTATTTTGGCAATTGCAAAAATTCAAAAATCGCAAAATTTGTTCAAAAAATTGAGTCTCTCTGGCAGTGTCAGAGAGCAGAGGCAATGTCTGAAATTGCAAAGAAATCGCAAAAATTTGCTTAAAAAATTGAGTCTCTCTGGCAGTGTCAGTTGGAAAAATCGTCTCGGGGGATCTGGCCTAAAGTCTTTTACATGTATGAGCTGTTAGTGGTTCCTTCCACTGTATGTTTAGTCTATATGTTTGAAAACGCGATTTAAAATTTCTTTAGGTTTCTTTTGGAAATGAACATTCGGCTAAATTAGTGAAGGGAAACGCATAAACATTATGTACTTGTATGTACGTACTGTACATGCAGGGTACTGTATTGAAATTGTTTTAGGGCCTCAGGCCTCTAGTATGCATCTAAAAGGCCTAGATTACAAAGTTAGAAAACTAAGAGCATAATAATAATAGTGTCAAAAAAGGTTATTTAGTGAAATTTCTCAATGTTTCTAGGATTACGCATTACGCATACGCAATACGCAAAATACGCATTAGTTTTTGCAATGCGTATACGCAAACTCATACGCATTTGTAGTTGGAATGCGTATACGCATACGCATACGCATTTGAAAAATCCAGTATTAAACAACAGTAGACCTGAGACAAGTCTAGTCTACCAACCTGTGGTCTGCCAGTTGTTGGAGCTTGTCATACAGCCGGCCGTCTTAAAACTGACAGGGATTCCCAAGGCAACTTTTGATAAGGGCAAGCTTTTGGAAGAAGCAGACAGCTGGCGGTCTTAAAACTGACCGGACTGTCAGTCGATTACGATTTTTGGGAAGCGACAGATAAAACCTGGCGGGGCAAATGAAAGCTCCAAGTCAACTTTTTGATAAGAAGTCTTATGTGGTATCTGATCCTTAAAACTGATAAATCAGCACGCTCATAATTTTCGGTTCACAAAATTTTAAAGAGCAATGAGATAATATTATCGACCAGCTGTGTGTTTACATAGAGGCTCTGAGTGCGGCTCTTATCCTACTACTACTGCTGTAGAACGCAGCGTTGTAGACATTCAACAAAGAATGTCTGGTGTGTAAGTAACAGCCATAGCCTAAATTGCAGTCAAATTGTACAGTACAGAAGGAAAACACCTTTAAAATTATATCCTATGAGTAGCTCGTAAGATCTGGCACCCTAAAAGTTGCACAGATGCGGAATGGTTGCCAAGCCTTATTCTTGATGATAGCGACTTGGCCTAGCACTTCATCATTAGCGTCTAGCATTTCAATTGAATTGCAGTTAAATTATGGACTCAGTTTTTAATTTCAATTAAATTAAATAAATTGAAATGGTTTTCCATTATTTTGAATTACAGTTATATTTTCAATTAAATTATGGAATCACGGAAAAGTTTTATTATGCATTTTTTTTCAATTATTTTTCAATTTATTTTTTAATTGTCGTGTTTTTGCTATTAAAATACAGTGACATACCCAGAACATCAATCGGTTTTTAGCTGCATTTGAATCCGTATTAGCACTTTTTAGCGATTTAAGACACAGAATAAAATAATGTATCCTGGAAGGAACCCCCACAGTGTCTTTTTTCAATTTAATTTTTTATAGCGCTACTTATTAGCTGCACATTGGTGGCCAACACGAACTTGAAAATCAAGACTTTTAGGTAACTTTTTGAGCAGTTTCAAGGATTTCGACCAAAAATTCTTAAACTACTCTAATAGTTACCTAAATGGGCAGATTTTCAAGTCTAATCTTTTCACCAGACTTTGAAGAGAATGTCCTGTCTGTTTGGCACCTTCATACACTGCATACATAGAGACTGCATTACTGCATTGCATGTGTTCTGTTTGTTTGTGTGTATGTACTGTGTGTGTCCATACTTTAGGGTAGTTTAATGTAAGGACGATAGCCCGTACGTAGGTTTGCAGCTTTTTCATAGCTAATGCATATTTCATCGTTGGCTGTTTCAGTGATTCATTATAGACGTTTTGCAAACTGCCGCTTGGTGTGTGCTATCGCTTCTTCAAGTTTGAACTCAAGTAAAATGGCAGTTACAGCGCAGGAGGCTTTAATGACCAACAAGGATTAGAAGTCCAATTCTTGGCTTTTACTGTCAGCCTGTCATTCACAAAGTTCACTCAAGAACATCTCTTAATGCACCAACTAATGTCAGCCAAAGTTTGAGTTTTAACCTTGAATAGACGTTAAAGGATTTAATCAAATCAGGGATTGACTCTTATCCTTTTGTGTGGAGGCGTTCCTGTATGGAGACCCGTAACTAGTTACCGAAAAGCAATTACCCAAAGTGAAACACGTGTTACAGGTTGAGTGAACTGAAACAAGTTACCATTTTTACTTGTTATGTACACATGCCGAAAATAGCGTGTTACACAAAAACGGTAACAAGTCCAAATCTGTTAAAAACTGTAACATGTTGCAAAATCGCCTGTGGACGTTCTTGGTCCGTGAAAGGTGTAATTTTATGGCTATGTGATGCGGTTGACCGAGTGCGTGCTATGTCTGACGGGGAGCACATAAAGACTAATTTTTGCAAGATTTTTATAACATCTTGACTCTGTATGAATTGTCGTTTCAATTTTAAGCCGTTACCTTCTCGTCTTGTACTGACCTTTAGAGAGAAATTTACAGATGTCAGCAGTTTAACTGCGGTTAGGCAAAAGGACTTATTTGTCGAAATGTGGTTTGTTTGGAAGAAAGCCTTCAACCGCTACTCAAGAACATAAAGCAGCCTTCAATCAATCAATTTGGTATTGCACCACACACCACCATCAAACCATAGTACTTCCTATCTTCCTACATAATGCTCTTTGTTCGCTATACAAGTGCAACCAAAAACAAACAGTATCAAGTAAAAGCACGTGATAGAATGATTTAACCTATATGGTGCGCACCTACCATCCTTGTGCAAACAGACATCATCGCAACCAGGTAAATAATAAACTTGGCTGTCATTTCGAAAATTCATTGTACAGAGAACGGCCACTGGGCTGGGTACTGATAGCGCAGTCGCGAAATATACATTTGTTTACATAAGTCAATCATACATGTGACATAAATACATTTACATTACATTACACTCTCTTGACGACGTAACGGCTGACACGACACACGATATTTCTGTTTTCCCGTAACACCCGCCGCGATCACTACCGGGCTCTCCCTCAGTTTTACCTAAACGAAGAGGCCATCCAAGTTGTAGAGGAGTGCAAGCACTTGGGTGTTATCTTGGACAGTCGGCTTGCGTTCAACCGGCACTCTGAACTGGCAGCTCTCCGCACTCGTCGGGCAATCGGGGCAGCACAGCGACAACATCTGGGTAAAGCGCAGTTGTCTGTTTTCGAAAGGTTGTTTAAGCAATGTTTTTTACCGCAGTTGTGTTATGCAATCGGGTGGTGGTTTCAAAAGCAAATTACAGTAGGGCTAGACTCGAGAAAACTCAGGGACTCTTTGCTAAGCTGTTTTTAAATCGTTATGATCTGTCTTACAGCGAGCTCGTACAGCAGTGCAGTCTTAGTCCTATTTGGTTGTTAGCTGCTCAGAGAAGACTCTAGTCCTTTCATCAATACTATCATGGTACCCGTTACAGCCCTGTAGATCTTAGTAATGCTGTTAGACTAGATGTGCGAAGAAGTGAACATTTTAAAATTAACCCGTTGCTGTCACGTTGAGCTGACCAGCCAGACTTTTTTTCATCCGTTGACGAAGTTCCAAGTTCTTGCGTTTTCTGCTTGAGTTGGGACGGAAGTTCGGCACTAGAAGGCATTGCGGCATTCACAGAAAGCTTCCTTTTCACACGCTGATAAATAAAGGCCAAGCAAAGAAATCCCTAATGCTGTTCTATTCCTGTTCTCTTTTGAATAAACTACAACAAGTGTCTTTGCTAACCAAGGGTCCATCTCGTTGTCTCCGAGACCCGCTGTTGTTGCCGATGCAGTGTTGAGCTCGGTACTAGACTTAACAAGCCTCACTGACAGTTTGGAACCATTTTTCTGAACATATCTATCTGTCTGCCGTCAGTTTACAACGGTTCTCCTGGCTGCAGGCTGCGAAAGTCGGGAGTGTTGATAGAATAGGCGACAGCAATGCTGGTGGACAGATCGTCTGCAATAGAATGTTTTCACCATCAATTTTTCAAACTGTCCATACCGTATACGATGGTCCAGCTTTCTCACTGCAGACCTCAGGTTTTTTTGTATCAGCTCCTCCCAGCTGAAATTAATTCGAGGGCCTTACTGTACAGTTGTGTGAAATGTACTTTGTATAACCGCAGTTGTTCCTGAATTTCTTCCGCGCGTTTTTCATCAACTGTGTAGACAACCGACTGTCTTTTTTACCAGCTGGACCATCAGAGAAGAAAGTTAGCCTGCCCCACCAGAAGATTTTTTCACAAAAATGTTCTTTTTTTCACAAAAATGTTGCGCTAGCAATTACCTACCGTTTGGTGTGAAGCATTGTTTGCCCAGACCCGTGGAGCGTGAGAAAATTGAGGTCAAACATGTCCCGGTCGCAAAATTTTCGCACTTTTCTCAGGTCGAATATTTCCAAGTCCGGTTTTCCACCTACTAGTACGAATTCGGACTTAAAAATTGGGAGTCTTAGAGTACTTTTAGACTGCTTTAAGAATCCTTTGTCAAATTTTCGTTTTCAGAAAAAATAAAAACTGGCTTGGGGGTTCCAGACGAGCTAGGGGGACGCAAAGGGGGCGAAAAAAATTTTTTTTCTGAAAACGAAAATTTGACAAAGGTTTCTTAAAGCAGTCTAAAGGTACTGTTAAACCCCCAATTTTTAAGTCCGAATATGTACTAGTAGGTGGAAAACCGGACTTGAAATATTTGACCTGAGAAAAGTGCGAAATTTTTGCGACCGGGACATGTTTGACCTCAATTTTCTCACGCTCCACGGGTCTGGGCAAACAATGCTTCACACCAAACGGTAGGTAATTGCTAGCGCAACATTTTTGTGAAAAAAAATGGGTTGGGGTGGTTCCAGACGAGCTAGGGGGGGGGCGCAAAGGGGGCGAAAAAAATATTTTTTTCTGAAAACGAAAATTTGACAAAAGTTTCTTAAAGCAGTCTAAAAGTACTCTAAAACCCCCAATTTTTAAGTCCGAATTCGTACTAGTAGGTGGAAAACCGGACTTGGAAATATTCGACCTGAGAAAAGTGCGAAAATTTTGCGACCGGGACATGTTTGACCTCAATTTTCTCACGCTCCACGGGTCTGGGCAAACAATGCTTCACACCAAACGGTAGGTAATTGCTAGCGCAACATTTTTGTGAAAAAAAGATGGGTTGGGGCGGTTCCAGACGAGCTAGGGGGGGATCAGCCCGCAAGAGCAAATCTTTAACGGGGTTGTTTTTCTAGAGACTGAGCGGGAGAATTGTAATTTAGGACGACAGGTCGACGGCAAAGCGCGCATCTAGGTCTCATGTTATCATGTATTTTTCTCGGCCGTCTTGTCCCAGCAAAACGACCTTTCGCCGGAGCGAATCAAGGCTTCTGTCAGTCAATTTAATGTCTTTTAAAACTAGATTGATGGAGCACCCAAGTATCTGAACCTCCAAGTATTGCAGGAATGCGAAATCTTGGTGCTCATCCAGCATGCAAAAGCTTGAATTTCCAGCAGAAACAAGCAGTCTCTCATTTCATCCATGGTAAACATCCTGTCTCCCTCTTAGTGGGTGCTGCTGGCAGTGGGAAAACTGGCAGTATAGAAGCCATATTGCAGCTCCATGCAGAATTGGACCCTAACAACAAGGCTCTGGGAGTGGCTCATTTGAATCAAGCCCCACTCAACCTTTCTAATGGTTTTCTACACCTTCAACCCAAGCTCCCTTTTCCAGGCAACTTGCTTGCCCTCTATCTAATCAGCGACAATCAGACACCGTTGCATCGAAATCACGCCCTATCCATTGTGTCCATGGTGAAAATACCCTACCAAGCCTCAGCAAGTGGCGCCGAAAGTACCGCCAACATGCCAGCCAATGTTGTCTAGAGGAGGATGGTTCCTTATTGAGCAGTGGGGCGAAAACAGGAGGAAGCCATTGCAAAATCGTTAAGTTGGCTGAAGAAAGAGCCAGTGAAAATGAGCCAGTCACTCATGACATTCTGACAAAGCTCTTCCTTTCTCTTTCTACTGATACGCTGGAAAATTGTCGTTTGAAAGCACGCCAGACGTTGCGAATCGGAATTGCTGGGAAGTAGAGAACAGTACCACAGTCTACAGTGCGAACTCACATTAGCTGCGCAGATTATAGTAAGTACACTGGGGCCTTGGAAACTCAGGGTCTCAGGCTTTGCTACTGTACAGTAAAATTTGCATAGTCAGAAGAACCTTTAGACAACGCAGAAAACAATCAAATATCTGTAATTAAGGCAACGCAAATTATACTGATTAAATAACAGCATCTGCGCGTTTCCGGCTTTAGAGATGATGTATCACATTCTGAGATGGAACCAGCGGTCTTGAATGTGCGCTCACTGGCCACTGTGCCATTAAGTGTTGGACCAAACTAGACCTATTTCCTCAGGGAATTTCAATTTGTAGTCTTAGTTTGTAGTTAAAAATTTTCGCGAAAATAATTTGTAGTCTTAGTTTGTAGTTGTAAAATTCAGGCTCAAAAATATGTAGTCTTAGTATATGGCGAATCGCAATGATGGTCGTTGTGCCGCATGGGCCCAGTTGCAAACGATCAGGAAAGGAGACAAGCAAAGACACACTGACACAGGCTCAGCGTATCGCCGCCGAAGAGCTGATGGCGGCTGCGAGCCTGACGGATCACAAAGGGCCGGTCTAAGACTTGAAATCGAAAAGATCCAGGGTGTTGTGTTTGCTGTTGTGCTTAGGGGCGCCGTCAAAATAGGTGTGGCAAATGTGCCAGCTGAGAGGCAGATGTGTGGCACTAGTGCCGCTCTTTTCAGACACATGTCAGGCTCAAAATCGGCACATGTGCCTGTGCCCCGGGCACATTCTAGGCAGATGTGCCTAACGGCTACTCATAGCCAGGCTTTTTGTTCGGCGGCAATCTATTCAATTGCAAATGAAGCTGAGAGAGCGCTTTAGGAATAAGCGCACTGTGTACCCCTGCCTGCCTTTTAGCACACTGGCCTGTGTTGTTTGCTTGCTCGCTCGTGTCTAATGGCAGACCACCCTAACAAAGTGAAAGTTCAGTTTGAAGGCGAGACAGAGGCCCGGTTTGTTGACGAGAAATGTGTTAATAATCCGGCTGGGTCTCGGCCTAAGAATGGCGACAGCGTTTCCGTAAAGTGGAAGGGAGCATCCTACACGGCTACTGTAATTCATGTGCCTAAATCACCGGATCCTAAGCGTCGCCGGGTTGAGAAAGCCAGTTCAACAGAAGGGTTTGGCAGTATGCTCTCAATGGCCACCAGTTTATTGGCAGCGGACACGGCGCTCCCAATTTGCGGCGATCCAGCTTCTAGTCCGATTCGCCATCAGAATCCGGACTTCGCGCCTCGATCCTACCAGGATTTGGATAGCAGGACTGAAGAAGTTTCACTTGCAACTGTTCATGCGCTGTTAAAAGAGGTGAGCATCTCTAAAATTAGATGATTGCTAGTTGCTAAAATAAATTATAAAAGGTTTGCAATAGCCAAAACGATAATCCCGGGCATAATGTTCACTTTTGATAAAACGTTAAAACGTGCAACTTATTAGAATCACCTTTTCAGACAATTACCACTTAACTCAAATACACAACTTTAGGTACAAAAAGATGTGAAGGAGGTGGCCGAAAATCAAATTCACATCAAAACACAGCTCAGTCGGTTGGATAAGCGACTAATTTCACTTGAAAAAGCACAGAAAGCTGTGGAGGAGTCAGTCGACTGTGGCAATCAGCTTGGTAGACAAACGAATGATGTTACTGAGAAGATTCATACGATGCTAGTGTCGCGAATTACAAAAACACAGACAAGATCCAACTCGGCAGAGGTACAGTATTCAGCTCTTGCGTACATAACTGTACATTTTGTAGCTACTGTTCTTTTCGTTATGCAGCGAAATTACGGTAATTCAGAGTCTGTAGGTAGTAATAATTGGGTACTATTTACTTCTTTGAGTACGAAATTGTCTGGATAAACCGATCGATAGAAAAACTGCTTTATCGATCTGACCAGCTGGCTGCCTGGCGGGCGGGCGGCGGGTGATGCCGAATCTCAGTAAAACTGCCTGCTACATAATATGTACGTACGTACGTACTTAGTATTGACTTTAGTCTCTCACTCTGCCGCTCTTTTCAGGTGAAACCAGCCGCCGGTGAATCGCCGCAGACAAGCATAGAGTGCATTCAAACAAGCCCTGCCGCACAGTCTGTCAATCAAACCACTCCTTCACCAGCATTTCGCGCTCCAGGTGCGAATAATCTGCCGACTAAACTGCCGGGTGCTCCTCAGCCGAACTGGGAGTTGGACCCTGAGGACAGTGACTCTATTCTAATTGGCGCCCAGAAGACTATTCGGGTTTCAAAGAGCCTGTACCGGGTTGCGTTAAAGAAAAAGCCAAGTTTGTGTTTCTTGCACCTGCTACAAAACAGTGGGCTAAATCTGAGGGATTTTACGTATGACGGAAAATCCGGTGAGCAGCCGTTGTGCCGAAATGAAGTTTTTCTTGCCCTGCAGCATCAAATGGAGAAGCAATTCGGTTCGGAGTTTGAGCTGGATGTGAAATCAATCAATAACAAGTGTTTGCGGCTTAGTATGGCATCTGATGTATAGCTTAATTCAGGTACAAATACTGTTCTAAGACATTAAAAATCAATGTAGCTTTACTGATTTCTTTACACGCGCAGACTTTAACGCCTTAACTTTTTGCTTCACTGAACATCTCTGCTTCACCTTCAATTTGGCCTTGACTTTTAACAAGGTAGATCGTTGGATGTTTCTATGAAACAGTCCGAGGTGCCGATTGAAATCAGAGTCAGACAAAAAAGTATAGCTTGGGCACACAGGGCACATTAGAGTGCGCGATTTGAGTCGATTAGCCAGGGCTCGAATGCGCGAAAACTGTTGATCAGGAAATCGAGAAGAAGAGACTATTTTGCCAGAGAGGTGGTCAGAGAATGTGTAAAAATGGCCGCTGTGGTCAGGGTCCTGAATCGGATCTGGGAATGACGAGTTTTTTCTTAGAAAATCAAATGCTTCCTGAGCTTGGACTGGGTGTTTCAAGCACCACTCACAGAACTGGCTGTCACACTTTTTTATAATGATGCAATCTAGCCGGCGCACAGTATGCTGGAGTGCAAACTGAACTTCTTCCTTCAAATCTGGGTTTGCGTCTAACGCTGCCGCACTTTTCAGTCCTTCTTGCACCTGGAAAAAATATTTTACTAACACTACCAGGAGTTTAAAGAATTAGATCCACACCTGTGGTAGATCAGAAAACGGGTGGTTTGGCTGATTGGCAGGTTGAAATGTTGCCATAATCGGGTGCTGGTCGAAAGTTAACCCTGACCAGTACTCACACAGCTTTTGAACGGCATTGTCCATGACTTCTGCTAATTTTTCTCGCCTTTCTTCAACCGTCAAATTGGTTTGAGCTAAGGGTGGCACAGTGTCACTAGGGAGCATAGCAGGGAGGCGCGCCGAGATAAGAGCTTTTGTCAACACAGACCAAACGTGCTCAATCATATTAAGAGCCGACTGGCCAGGACAATAAGAAAGGAACAGCGCAGCATCCAATGCAAGCTCTTTGAACAAGCGAACAGCAAAAACCAAGTTGGCAAGCGATCCCCAATTCCAGTCCGAGCCATTGTCTGTCACAAAGACAAGAATTGGCTTTGGGAGGTGTTGCGGGATTATACCAAGCAGGTCATTTACATGAGGCTCTATTGTTGACCGGTGGAAGGCCTGTGGCCGACTGACTACAAATACCGGTCCAGTTCTTGGGGTCACTAATCGCGTGCGACCAACTGTGTCGATATATGTTCTTTCTTTACTGCTGTTACTGTCTGGCTTGAGAATCATGTAGCCCATTGGCGTTATTTTGTAATCAGCACCCAATGGAAAGTCATGATCCATGTAGTTGGGCTTGTCAGCTGTTGGGAAAATACGACTGATTTTCAAGTGACGGTCCACTGCCAACCCACCAACACTAATCTTATTCTTGTTATCGCAGCTCATAAGCCCACACACATCCTAAATTCAGCTTTTGTGAGAAAATTTGCATGTCTAAAAGTCAGAATTTCGAAAATGGGAAAATATAAATTATAATGTAGCTACTGCTTTAAGTGTTTAAAAGCGTACTTGAAAACTAACAGCAAATTCCAACGCCATTTTAACCCGGCTGCTGTAAGCATGGGCATCGGCATCCAATTTTCTGGCCGTGTTGCTCAGTGCGGGAATTTTGGCCGGTATTAACAATTTGTAGTATTTTGACGCCGTTTTCTGCTTGTGTGGAGGAACGGCTAAACGGCGAATCGTGCTCAAGCTAATTTCAGACACAGGAAAGTCTGGTATTAATCTCTCCACGCTCTGCTTGACATCCTTGATCCTAGACCCGACACAGAGACCAACTCT